>CATIWR010029754.1:0-153343 GCA_949677035.1 Omphalea diandra | reverse complement strand
GGTACACAAATACACACATACATGTCTCACTTTTTTCAAAAATGACATTTTCCATATTCATACCTGTACTCGTACCCATATATGTATCCATATTGGTGCTTCATAGCTTTTACTTTGTATTTTCTTGTATTATTTTTTTTGCATTTTCTTTCCTGAATTCTTTCTTCATCTGGCTTTTGCATGTGATGCTTACAACTTTTTCCCCCTATTTTTTCTTAGGGTCTAAGATATCATTTACCTTCATCACATGATCTATTCAACTTTGAATTTTGGGTTGGTAATCTTCGGGAATCTTTGCGATTATTGTCATTTATGTTTTGTAAGTATGAATACTAATTTGTTTGATGTTTTCTAGGTAACTGAAGAGTTTCAAGCTGTTAATATATCAGTGAAGACTGATATCTGGAGATCTGAGGTCATAATATTTTCTCCCTTAGTTTGCCACTTTTGGAGAAATACTGTTCTTACTTTGTCAGTTTGACTTCTATATGTTTATATGGTGAAAAGTACCTATTCTATGCCACCATTATTACTTGAAATTTTCTGATTGGGTTTTGAGTGCCTTGCCTTTTTTTAAGGATCTGCTGTGACAATGTACAAAAGCGCCACCTTTACTATTGTGGTCATATGAATCATTATCAGTTTCTTTTTACGAAAACTTTGGTTTGATCTTAACCAGTTGTACTGACATAAGCGGGTCAATTGAGTTGCATTTTAGCAAACAATATTTTCTCATTTTTATCAGGGATGTGGTTCAATCTTGGATGAATGTATTAATAACCAATAATATCTTTTGTCAAGCAATCAATTAACTTTATAATTACTACAGTTATTGGCTTGCCAGTGTTACATGCATAGAAACGTATTGCTTTCCCTGGTTATGGAGGAAGATTCTTATAATGCTTAATTCCAATTACTGTAAATTCACGCATACATGGTGAATTGTTGATTATGGGTTATTAGGGAGTACATACTTAATTCTAGGTGTGAGATTGATGGAAGTGGTGTGTGCACTTGGTAACTGCTAAATCTTTCTTGATTTGCTCCTCTTGTATATGACAATGTTATTTATTCAGATTGTTGCTGATCGTGTTGATCCAAAAATACAGACATTTTTCTTTTGATAAGTCATTTATTTTGTCTTTGTTGAACTTAAGTTGCCTTGACTTTGTTGTTTGTTTTCATGTTTGAGAATACAAAGAACTGAAATCACTACTTGGAGCTATGAGGTTCTAGTGCTGTTAACATAATTAAAATAAAATATAATTCAAAAAAAAACCTAGTTGCAAGGTTTTGTTTTGAACAGGAAATGTTGCATAAATAATTGTTTTGCATGTATACATAATGTAGAGGTATCTATGATTGTGCACAACTATTGCTTTTTACATACAATGAGGAAAATCGTTATGTATACCTGTCATCTGTCTTTAGCAGGTCATCAATTTTGCTCTGCAGTTGATTTTGTAGGAAATTATTGTTGTCCAAGTCATTAATCTGTGCATTGTGTGGCCTGTAATTTTAGTTTCAATATTATTATTATTACCTTGAACTATAGATAATATTTCAGTTTTCATCTATTTTTCCCCTGATTTTACGTTTATCTTATTTTTTCCTTTATCTTTTTTTCTTGTTAATATAATTCTTAAATTAATACTTATAGCTATTTTTTTTAGTCTCTTTAGTGAATTGATATGACATGTCAAAATTATTATATAGCTCCTAATCGCTTACTTGTCACACAATTAACATGAGAAATGGCAAAATCTTGGTGTGAACAATTTCTGAAACCAGAATTATATATATATATATATATATATATATATATATATATAAGTTGAATGTTCTACTTACTTGCATGCTTTTGTGGTGTTCATACTATGACTTGCCCGGGATTCTTGCATCTAAGGGGGGAAGGATTTGCCTTACGCCAGCATTGGTGCTGCAGTCTGTGCAGAACATGTTCCTTTGTGCTTTGATGTCGTTGGGATTTTGCACCCCCTGCCATGTTGCAATTTGCCAAGACAAGAAAATTATCTATTGAACGGTCTGACCTGAGAAAGTATGCCTTGATTCTATTTATTCTTCTAGTATATTTTCTTTTTCAATTTGTTAGGCATTGTATTTCATTAATTGAAAACAATTGGAATTTGTAAAGCATGTACCGGATTTCTTGTATTCAGTATGCATTACGCTGTATAATTAGTTGGCTGAAGATAAAAGCATTTGCTATTCAATATTACCCATGAAATTGCATTCTTGTTTGTCAAATAGCTTCTACTAAATTTGGGTTTAATCATGCATGCTTTTTGTTTCAGCCATACACTCCTTCACAAGCGACAGTTTTTTCATTCGCATAGAGCTCAGGTAAGTAGTGACTTTTTTTTTTTCAATTTATTACTGTTATGTTTAATCATTGGTTTTGCTTGTTAATCTATGTAAATTGTTGAATTTACCATGCATATGAGGCAAATGCCTCCTACATTAGTGCTTCCTGAAATAGAGTTCAGTGAGTGTTTGAAATGTCAAATACTTGTGTGTAATGGAGTTAAATAATCATCCAAATTGTTGTCTTTTCTATGTTTTCTTTATTTTTTTTTAAATGTCAAATGTAGTCTTACTATGCTTTTGCTGATTATTTTTGAGAGGCATTTCATTTTACTTGGTGCCATGCTATGAGAAATCTGTTTAGGTGTTCAGTAATCTTTGTGCAGCTTATCAATTATCACTATATCTGATTATGCCTCAAAATGTTTGAAATGATTGTATATGTCATTGCGATAATTGAAGCCAATGGCAATTGAGCAAGTATTGTCGGATCGAGATAGCGAGGATGAAGTTGATGATGATGTTGCAGATTTTGAAGATCGAAGGGTATGCTTTATTGCTACATGATTTCTCAGGTTACCCTTCTGCAATAATGATTTTATGGACATGTTTTTGTATGTGCATGGTCCTCTCCATTAGATTGGTGATGCGATGTGTTCTAATATGCTGTAGATGCTTGATGATTTTGTGGATGTTACTAAAGATGAAAAGCAAATGATGCACTTGTGGAACTCCTTTGTGAGGAAACAGCAGTAATAATCTGTTTCAAATTCTTTTCCAATTATGTTGTCTCTGTTAGTATCTCTTACGATGAGGCCAGATTTGGTTAAGGGTGGGGGAGGGTTTGGGAGTTTGTGTGGGGAATTATGCTCACATATGGATCTTAACTAGGGGTGTGCAAAAACCGGACCGGACTGAAAAAACGGACCTAACCTAGTTGGTTTGGTTCAGTCCGATTTTAATTTTAAAAAATTTTGGTTTTTGGTTCGGTTTTTTTGGATAAAAAATTAAAAAATTGAAATTATTAATAAATCAAATCAATTTGAATTGAACCAGATTTAAAATATATATAATATAATCAAATCGAACTGAACCAAACTTTTATATGTTCGGTTCAATTTATAGGAATATAAATTTCGGTTTAATTGGTTTTGTTCATTCAGTTTTTTCAAAAATTTCTGTTTGGTTTTAAATATATAAAATTCGGTTTATTTGATATTGGTAAAAAATCAAAGGAATTGACCGAACCAACCGTTTGCTCACCCTAATCTTAATTAATCAACTTTGAGAACCCCATAGCCATAGAAAAGAATATCTACCGAAACATGGAGGTTATGGTCTTGAAACTATGCCAATGGCCTCCTTGCATTGCAAGGGGAATGTTTTGCTCGGCTAATTCTTTCTGGGGCTCGAAATGTGGGACAGCCTTGTGTATTGTGACACTAATCTAGCAAAGCTTGAACTCTAACTACTTGAACAGGTGATTGTGGTAATTTTTGACATTTTACTCTTGCTACAGTCATAACCTTGGCTTTCATGTTTGATTGACTGCCATTAGCGACATTTTTGGTTTTTTTGGCCTTGCATTAGTCTTTTTTGGTTCCATTTGTCACTCCTTACCTAAGTGTTTTTTCAACGAAAGGTTCTTTGTGCCCAGTATACACATTTGAACTATGTATGTTTATGACTCGATAGTGATGTATTTGTTATGCTCTTTGGTTCATTTCTTCGTTCTGGATTTATTTAGAAGTTACAATTCATGGCAAGTGACTTCAGCTCGTCTTTTAGGGGTGATTGACAAATGGCAGTTTTCACATGTAATTAATCAATCATTTGTAAATTATTGTTTTGACATTACATTTTAGGTTTTTCATTGTCCTATTGGTTTTTTATGCTGGCAGTGTCCTGGCAGATGGCCATATCCCTTGGGCTTGTGAAGCATTCTCAAGATTACATGGGCAAGATCTTGTCCGAGCCACAGCCCTCCTTGGGTAATTTGTTTCCTTCTCAATTTTATTTGGGAATTGCCGTAATGTGCATTCCACTTTAGTTCTTTTTTCTTTCCTTTTTGGTTTATCTCCAACGTCACCCACAGTTTCTAGCCAATATTTGTTTCCTGTGGGTTAAACATCTTACAAATGGTAGTATTTCTCCTGCATTTTCCAAGGGGAATGATTAAAAATGTCCAAATTTTAAGATTTTTGTTTTAAACAAAATCTTGGGCAAATCTTTTTAGTTTAATCAATTTAGCAGTGAACTTTAATGTTGAGGAAATTATTACCATTTTAGGGGGCGAGTGCAGATATGTACAATTGAACTTCAGCAGCAATCTCAGCTAGCAAAGGAATGAATTTTTTTTTTTTTTGCAATGTAGATATATATATATATAGAGAGAGAGAGAGAGAGAGAGAGAGAGAGAAAGAGAGAGAGAGAGAGAGAGTTGAGTTGAGTTGTATATATATATTAATGCAGTAATTGGCATGTAAAAAATGATTTCTGAAAAGAAAATAAATAAGAAAGTGGAGTATTAAATTGTAGAGAAATTAAAGAGTACATATATTTTCTGCCTAACGAACTTGATGGCTAGCCTTTCATTTATTGCTCCAATGAATTGGTCTCAATTTTTTACCAGTATAGTTGATGCTTGCAATTTGATAGAAAATTTGTAGATGGACGCGGCTTTTCTGAAGCATATGAAGTTGATTTTCGTTTACCGCTTGTCCCGTTTCTTAATGAGTTAAATCTTATATTATTGCTTGATTAATAACTCGGTTTTGAGATATCAATTCACTCTTAATTGAACAGGTGTTGGAGATTGTTTATGATAAAACTATGGAATCATGGTCTACTTGTGGCCGCACCATGAACAATTGCAATATTATCCTCGAAGAATACCAAAAGCTGTTTGCGGATCCTGTGAGAAGGCAGAGAGCTGACTTTTTTTAGTTGGGGGTCAATGAACGAAAAACAAAGAAGAGAAAGACTTCTTTTCATTTAACCATTGTTTTGTTGGGCAATCTTTAGAGGCTTTTTCTGCTTCTTCATTTTGAGGTCTGGTGGGTTTACCTTGCCTCGTTCCCATTGCATCGTAGTACCATGTTTTTTTTTTTTCATCAAATGATTTTAAAGCATTAGGATCTAGACGATCAAGTATTATTTTAATTATGCCATATGGTAATGTCTTTTTAGTAACTCTTCATCAGATATTTACATTAAAGTCGCATGAATATATCACTATCATTAGAACCGTACATGAACATGTATTTCGGGTTTTTTTTTTTTTTTTTTTTATTTAAGAAGAGATGAATATATTAAGCACCAAACAAATTGTCTCTGGCTGCAAGATGGACAGAAGAATTCACATATAAGTGATTTAAGAGTTGTTTAGCTTAATATGTACAATTATGTAATTAAAGGAACTATAAAAAAATAAAAATTATTTAGAGAATCAGTAAAATAAACAATGAAAACAAGTAATATCTTAATTTTACAAATATTTGTAAAATTTTTTTATTTAATATATTAATTTGTAGTGGGCGTGATATGTGGATTATCTATTAGTGATGATAATGAGTCATTTCTCAAGCCTTTTTTTTAATAATATTTTATGATAAAAACGTTCAAATATAAAAATCAGGATTTAATCCTTTGGAAATCTCATTTTGTGCTGTAAATTTTGAACGTGAAAAGAGAGTTAAATTACTCGCACCTTATTATATCATTCATCTTACTGTGATATATATGGAAAGGTTGAGAACAGAAAACAATGTGCATTTCATATTTTTTTATTTTTCAAATAAGGTATTTATTAAACGTTTGATCATTTTATTTATATTCTGAGAAGTCACATTATATCCATTATAATTTACTGAGAGCTTTCCTCTTAGAATAAGATGTAAAAATACATTTTATGCTCCTCAAAAGAGAAAAATATGTAAATTATTATTTTTTTTTAAAATATGTATATTCCATTCGGGAATTCAGGGAGGGTGACGAGACCAACGTGGCTGCTGGTGTTGCCAACAATTTGAGATTTCATTCTTGGAGCAGTGGTAGTAGCAGTGGCCCCCTTCTAAACGACGACAAGAGAGTAGAGAAGTTAGTTGGGAAATTTTGTCGTTTTGCCACCAAACCATAAGAAAAACGCTGGACTCCTCTCTATGTCTCTTCTTGGCTCGCAAATCCAAATTTGAGTTCGTTTTGCTTCCTTACAAAAACCTTTTGTCTCTTTCCTTCGTCATCAATATGCCACGTGTCTCCCTGCATGCTATTTTGCAAAATCCAAAATTTTGTTTTTTTATTTGTACTGTTTTTCCTTTTCACAAAATCAAGCCAAGAATATATCTGCCTGAAAATTAAAAATAACTAAAATCAACTTACTCAAAATCATAAAAAATATACCATTCTCTCACATTTTCTTTTTGTTTCTCTTCATATTCCCTCAACAGTTTACTTTTTGTTTCGTTATCACGAACTAAACTAAATGATTAAATCCAAATTTGTGCTCTATTTATTTCATAAAAAATAATTCATCTATAAAAAATATTTTTTAAAAACACGTTTTTTTTATACTTAGAGGACATTACAAAAGTATTAATTTTTTAATTTATAAAATTATAATAAAATTTAAACTATCAATAATTTATATTTATATTATTTAATATTTAATATGGAAAATACATTAAAAATACTAATTTTCGTGGGTCTCATGATGATGGCTAGATAATGGCTGTTGATAGAAAAATAAGATTAGTGATAATAAATACATATGTTTATATACTTTATTTTTCATTTAAATGAATTTATCAAAATTTTATATTGATTAAAAAAATTTTATTATTTAATTTTTTGAGCACCCTAAATATTAACAAATATAAAAAAAATTATTTTTCATGAAATAAATGAAACCTTGAATGGATATCTTCTGTTTTACTAGTTGAAGGTTTTTCTTAAGAGTTTTATTAGTTGAAGTTTGAATTTTGATATATCAAATTTGATTATTGTGGCTTTTTTTTATAAGATTTTAAAATTTTTCTCATGAATTACCGTTAGTATTCTCTTTTCTTAATAAATTATTTTCTTTTAACTTTATACGTAATTATTTAAAATCAAACATAATAAAAAAAATATTGATTTTTTTTAATTTACTTTATCCGCACAAATGAAACCTAAAAAAAGTTAATATTTCTTTTATAACAGTAGAAGGTATGTTTTAAAAAATAATTTATTAAGGTATGAATGCTTTACCATTTTTGTTTTTCCCCCCACATTTTGCACTTTTGTCACCTTTAAAAGACAAAAAAAAAAAAAAGAAGCTATTATGAAATTATTGACAGGCTAAAGTTTTGTTCAGCAGCAAGCAGGTCAACATATGATCTTCTGTTCCTAAACTAACAACTATGTATACGAATTCAGTAACTAATAATAGGTCAAGAGAGTGATTTCCATATATAATCCTTTTTGGCTACTTTCGTATATCTGTTAAATCTCGACCACTTCCAGAAATTCCATTGGTCAAATGTATATAATACGGACTGATGTTCAAATTCTCTTATGAATTAGTGTCTTAATTTTATGATAAGGTAAAATTATATTGGAATAGACTCCAAATATATATATTTTTTATTAAATATATGTAATATAAAACTAATTCAATATAAATATAAGGGGTTCCTGATTCTAAAAAGAAAAATTCCTATTCCTTAATATAAATTAAAGAATTTAGAATGAAAAATTATAAATATAGAAAATTTTAGATTATAATTAATTAATGATTTATTGATTAATTACAACATCATATCAGTTCATCGTAATTAAAAAAATACAAAATTATTTCTTATGGATTAACGACTAATTCTGTTTTATTTATAAACTTTTGTCATGTCTCAAATTAACAGTTAAGTGCCAAACGGAAGACGAAGAAGAAAAGCTCACCAGAATTAGGAAGGTCCCTTAACATGCGTAATATAGAATCCCATGGTAGTTTTTGTACTACTATAAGTCATGCCACTTATCACCTACACGTGTGTTTGCCCATGTCCACCAGTTATAAGGATCATTTGCTCCTTTTTTATACTTCATGTCCACAGTTAAATTTTTAAAAGATATATTTTATCAATCCCAAAAAATTATCATTTTCGTAATATTTAAAAATATATTTAATATTTTATCAACCCACAATTTATAATATATTTTTATTTTATATCTTAATTATATTTAATAAGAAAACAAATATGTTCTATCTAATTTACAAATTAATGAGATCAAATTGCAAAATTGACTAATTTGATAATAGAAAGTTAAGAGTTTAAATCCTGACAATTCATAATCCCTTACACTCAACTAGTACTAGATTAATTTAATTTTCAACTTAGATATTTTATGGGTTTTCTTTTGAAGCTTTGAAGCTTGCTTAAAATAGCAGTATTCCGTAAAATGATTATTTGTCAGTAAAAAGAAACTTAAAATGTGATTGATTATAAAAGTCGATCGATTTGTAGATACACTAATTCAGTGTTGAAAACGTAATAATGGTTGATGATAGCAGCATGCATTGGGTTTACATATTAAGAAAACTAATCAATTAATTATCAATGTGACCATCAACACTGTAGATGGCGCCCTCATGCCATGTATCAGCTCTCAATTAAAAATGGGGGCAGAGATAGTTAGTGAAAAGAACAAATTTGCTTGCTGCTTTGCATAACCTAAAGTATTGTCACGTCTATGGTCGTGTTTGCTTTTTTTTTTAATATTAAGTTATATTTAACTTTTGTATTTTTTGGTTTAGTTTTTGTATATTTTTTATTCACTTTTCGTATGTTCAAAAAAATTACAACAAGCCAAACATAACACTGATGATAACAGTAATTATATTAGACCGTATTTAACTTATAATTTGAATACAGAATTTCCCCGTTTCAAATACAAAATTTATTTAATTTTGAGTTCACTTTCTATATATTATTTTAATTAATTATCCATCTATAATTTAGATGCAAAATTTATTCACTTTAAATATAAAATTTATTCATTTTTTTATTTACTTTTTACATATATTTAAAAAAATTTCATTTCTATCACGGTATCACCTAAATAAGCCCTTACACAAGATAGATATCTATATTTTTCCTAAAAAAAATTTGTCCGACAACAAAAGGCACATAATGGTCATCCCATAGGACGTCCGTTGCCGTTAGACGAAGGGTGAGATGTGAGGTTGAAAGGTAACTCCTGATGGTTACCTTTTACCTCAACAACAACACACATGTTCCACTTCATTGCCCTATAAATGCCACCCTTTACCTCTCCCTCTTTCACTACCATATACTTGAAACGCCCCCAATCCCTTTCTCCTTAATGTAAATGTTCATCAATTCTTTTTCTCCCTTCCTTTCATTTCAGGTTTAAGTTCCTTCTTCATATACAGATGTTTCTTATCAGATCAACCCGTCAATCCTTGTTATTCTTCAGCTTATTATGTATTTCTACTTATTAGATTAATCAAACTTTATGATCTCTTGTTATCATCATATTTTTCTTATGATCACAGCTATATATATTTATATTATGAAGAAATTCAAGCTCAAAACATCAAATGCATGTTTCTCAAAGATTGTCAATCCCATCTAAATCAGATTATTTTCTCTCGTATAAGCTCTTGTACATAGTGTAAATATATCTCATGAACGCTATATAGAAGAATATTTTTCACGTGCATGCAATTTCCACTCTCAATTCTTTAATTTCCCTTCAGATTATTGTATTTTATATTAAAATAATAATGTTGACTACTGGTGTAAGTGTGAATCCTGCTACTAATTCCAATTACAACAAATTCTACGATTTCGGGGATTATGCATTTTCAGGTCTAAAGGTAACCCCATCCGAATACGACAACATGCACGACGCCATCTACGGCTCAGATGAATTCAGGATGTACGCGTACAAGATCAAGCGGTGCATGACGACGCGCAGCCACGATTGGAAGGAGTGCCCGTACGCGCACAGGGGAGAGAAGGCTACGCGGCGCGACCCGCTCAAGGTACCTTACGTGGCTATCGCATGCCCTGGGTTCCGCAACGGGAAATGCCTCAAAGGTGACGCATGCGAATACGCGCACGGAGTTTTTGAGTACTGGCTCCACCCTGCACGTTACCGTACACGTGCATGCAATGCTGGGCGTTTTTGCCAACGTAAGGTTTGCTTCTTTGCTCATAATCCTAATCAGCTACGCTCCGTGAAGAAATATGCCACGTGTACCAGTCCTGATTCTGTGTACAGGGGCGGAGATCATGGGGTTGGACCGACCTCGTTATCGCCCATGAGGGTCGATGGGGTGTCCGAATTGTTGTCTCGTTTGAGGAGTTTAAGGATTGGGAGTGGTCATGAAGAGAATAACAAGAGAATAAGTGGTGGAATTGGAAAAGTTGAGGATTTGGGAGCTGATTTGCCTCACCTTGATTGGATTTCTGAGTTGGTGAAGTGATGAATTATTATTATTATCATTATCATTATAAGAGTTTAATTAAATTTGTACAATTTAATTTTGGGAAGTTTTTGAGGTAATTAATTAAGTACGCTTTAATTAATAATGTTTGTTTTGGATGTCAGGTTTGTTTAAATCCGCCATTATGAACGTATCTGCTGTGTGATTGTGTATACATGCAAATGTAAATGTCGATTAGATACGTACTGTTTGGATGGAAGTCTTTGGTGCTGAAAAGCAAAGGCTATGAGTGTTGAATGAAATAATTTTCTTTTTGGGAAATATTTAATGTATTAAACTATTAACTATTAAATCTCTTTTTTTTCTATTATTTACTAAGCTCATCCAATGCCAATACTTAAAGAAATTTTATTCTACATAACACATTTTTTATTTTCTTGTTCACCAAAGTCAGTATTTTATCATTCATTATCAATTTTCTTTTTATGACATAGAAAAACCAGGCGGTGTACTTCCATTACCTCCTGATATAATTATATGGAGCCACTAGTAGTGCCTTATCTACCGATATTAAACTTGCAATACTTCAACAGTAACATGGATATAGGAATATATATATATATATATATATAGACTTAAGTAGTTCCCTTATGAAAAAGCAGCTATTTATTGCTATTCAACTACTACATGTATAAAACAAAAGAAAGTAATTGAACAGTAATAAGGAGGAAGGTGGCGATTGTTAAAATTCGATGGAGGTTAGTGGTGATGGTGGATTTGCTGAGTTTGGATATAATACTGTATACAACAATATTTGTACTGGGCCATTTATAGTTAGGAAATAAGAGCTTGGTAGGTTTTCTATTTCTCACTGGATTGGACTTGCATATGTGAAAGAAAGAGGCGTATTGGTTAAATTGACGGTCAATTTGCATTTACCAATCTCCTTTACATGATAAATTTTTCGGTGAATTCAGTTCTTTAATTAAGATTTCGAATTTTTCATTATGTATCTAACATGTAATATTATTTTTTAAAAAATTTATCAAGTTGAATATTAAATACAAATTATCTAATTATAGATATTTATAATTAATTAGCGTATATATTTTTTTGCACGTGATTGTATATATCTAATTTTTAAAAACTAATATCACATATCAAATATATAATAAAAAATTCATAATCCTAATTGACGAACTGAGTTCACCTATAAATCTCTTCATGTACATTTGTTTTTTTTGTTTTTTTTTCTCTCTTTTTTAGTTGCACTATTATTTTTTGAAAAAGAACCGAAGGATTTCATTACATGAAAGGATATTATTTTATTAATGTTCAAATATATAAATAATTTATATTTAAGGATTAGATTGAGTTGACAGATACGTATTTTATATTTAAAGATTTAAATTCAATTGATAAATATTTAAACTTGTCACTCAAAAGTAATTTCATTTGGTAATAATTCATATATCATTAGTTGTTATTTGACTTTATAATATTTTATGAATCTAATCTGCTAATTCTCAATATAAAATAAGCATTAATGAAAAAATTTTATACTTTTATTTGTGCCAATATTTAAAAGATAAATAGCTTGTAATAAATGTAATCATAACTTCTAAATCAGAAGAACATATACAAACAATCAACAAAAATCTATTATAAAAGAGAAACGTATAATATCTCTAACTATTATCAAATAGAAAACCTCAGTCTATAATCAATAGATCTAATGTAGGAAAAAGAATATTTATTAACCAAAGCTAAAAACAAATAAATGAAAAATAATGAAAATAAAGTAAATACCTATTGTTTGCTATTTAATCCTAAAATTTTTTAAAAAAGTATAAAAAGAGAGAGGAAGACTTGAGAGAGAGAGTTTCTACGTTGCTAATAAAATAATACGAAGTTACAAATATTTTTTTTAAGAAAAAACACTAGAATATTTTTATATCAAAATCTCAAATTCAAAATTTACATAACTTTTGACCAATACATAAAGTATGAAAAGCCCTAAATTTCAAATTTTCAAATGAATTTGTCTCCATTCTATAAATTTCACGACTTTATTATATTTAAAGAGTGTACTATCATACTAAATCCAACAATGAATTTAAAAAATTACGACATTCACACTTTAAAAATAGAGTTTCTATACGCCTCAAAGCAAATAACCAGTCTCTATTTTCTAACATAAATGTCTTTAAGCTTTTGATAAATGTACAGATCTCATACATAATACTTGCACATAAAAGCTTGCACTTAAAAATATCAGTAGTTTATTTCTTCGGATGTTTTCCTGTTACAAAATTTCTTGGCAAGTTCAATGATTACTGCAACTCCAAATGACCAATTGGAAGGATCATATATATATATATATATATATAGGAAAACCATAAGATTTGGGAACCTCACCAAACAAAAATGACATTGCTATTCAAATACATGCATGCAAATGTAAGTCGAATTAAATATTTCAATTCAAAAGCAGCCATGTCCCCTCTAATCATTAATAATTACAGCGTTGTCATACTTCAAACATGGTAGTTAAAGGAAGAAGGGGACTTTTTTCTTTCTTATTTCCATTTTGCTTACGAGCGCAGTGATGTCTGGCTGATGGGAATTGGGCAACAAATGAATAAGGAAATAGAAGTTATTCTTGTTTTTTTTGGGTAGGAATGAAGGAGCTGGATTCTGCCATATATATTGTTTGGGTTCCTGTAAAGAAGAATGATCGGTTAAATTGATAATTTTTTTTTTTTTTTATGTTGACATAAATCAAGATTAAATCTTTCCCGATTTTAAGGACGTATCATCAGTTAAATCGACTTTATGCACTCAGAAATGTTTTTATTTTTAGGTGCTAATTAACATTTTGTAATTAACTGATCCAGTATGAAACACTTTTTTTTTTCTTTTTTTCAATATTTTATATGACACTAGTACACTCACCTTATACGCAAGCTAGCTCATAGTTCACAAACAATATTGCTTAGCAAAACCTTCTACAAATGTGGCCACAAGAAGTAATTGCATCCCACAGTTTCCACAAGTGGCTTTCAACCAGTTTGTAATACGCAAATCTCCAGGACTCGCTGTACAGCAATGGACCAACAATGACCCAAAACCCAATTATAAAACCTAATAGAAAAGTCACATAAAACCACTTCAGATCATGTCCATAGTCTTTATAGTCTTCTTCTCCACCATCTGGTGTTGCATCAATGGTGCTGCAATTTTCTGACACTGGTTCCCCACACAGACTGTTTCCGAGGAAGCTGGACGCACTGAAACTCTGTATTTGAGTGCTTGCTGGGATTTGTCCTGTCAAATTGTTGTAAGACAAGTTCAATGCACTCAAAAATGTCATCTTTACCATGCTGGGTGGGATTCTACAACCAAGTTAATTTGATGACTGATCTATGGATTCTAGTGATCCATGTTGCCTATATCCGGTGGAATATTTCCTGTCAAATGTTTTCCTGATAGGTTCAGTGATTACAACCCAAAAAGACTGGTGATTTACGCAGGAATTTCTTCTGATAAATTGTTATCTGAAAGGTCTATGATTGTTAAAAGAAAAAGATGTGCTGCATTCAAGCACAATTCCTTTCATCACCAGACTTGCATTTTCCAAGAATCCTGCGCCCAATGTTGAATTAGACCGATACACAATTTGGTCAGTTGAGTTCTCACTTTCCGCCATGGAACTGATATTGATGAAACATTTTGGTATCTTCCCTGACAGATTGTTATGGACCAGGTCTAAGATTCTAAGCTGTTGAAGGGCACATATTTCATCAGGAATGTAGCCTTGGAAATTGTTAGAACCAAGACTAATGATTATTGCATTTGAAAGCCTTTCCCCGACCCATCCTGGTATGTTCCCAACAAGTTCATTTTACCAAGTTCAAGAGCTAGAAGCTGTGAACAGTTCTGCAGAGACAATGGCAGTGCTCCTGATAGGCTATTGTTCCGTAGATGCAGCGATCGAAGATGGATTAGCAATCCAATTGAGTTGGTAAGATTACCTGTGAGGCTGTTGTTCTCCAATTCTATGGAATTCAAGCTTTGCCAATTCATCCAGCAATCGGGAATTTCCCCTGAAAGTCATTGTCTCTTAAATGCAGGAATTCAAGCTTCTTTGGTTCCCCCATCTTGCAGCACAAGAAGGGCGAAATCGACTTAGAAAATGAATTATTGGAAAGATCAAGTACAGTCACATTGGAAGATATGCAAGGTAACTGATCCTCAAAGTAATTAGAACTCAGATCCTTAATTGCCAGATCAGAACCGTAAATTGGAACTGACATGATTTTATCAGATGTTTTCCCGTAAAAGTAATTGTAAGACAGGTTCAAATACACGAACTGGGCAGACAAATTCCAAAACAAAGTGGGTATTGTATCTCTAATTCCGGTGTTGGATATGTCCAAGAAGTGGAGGTATTTCTGTGTTTGAAGCCAAAGGGGAATTGCGGGCCTAAAATTCATGAGGACAGAGATATATACAAGAGCTGGAAAGGAGGAGCCCAATCAGGACTTACTGCCAAAGTCAACTGATTTTCAGATGCACAAATGACCATTAATTTTGTTAGATTGGCAAAAACAGATTCTGAAACATTACCCTTCAAGGAATTGCGATCAACATCTAAGAATTCTAACTTCGCGAGCTGTCCAATACTTTCAGGAAGTGTTCCGTTCAACTGATTGTCATAAATGGTCAGTTCTTTCAAGGACTTGAGTAGTCCTAAAGACTCAGGAATAGGACCGGAGATTGAATGTAGAGACAAATCATTGTATTCCTGAAGCGACCTATTTCATCTGTCAATTGACCAAAAAGCTTACATCTTTGCAAGGACAAGATCTCAAGTCTCTCAGAAACACATACTGAAAAGATTTCTAAGACCTCTGCTATGTCTTGTTTTAATATGATCGTCGACAAGTCAAGCTTCTGCAAGTTACATAGATTTGCAAAGTATCTTGGTATAGCTCCTTCAAGATTGTTGTGTGAGAGATCAAGTTGAGTGAGAGATGTTTTGCTATGGCTTCCGGAATCGGACCCCTTAGATTACTGCCTAGAAGTACAAGAGTTTCAAGATGGGAAAATTTGTAAAAGCAACTGGGCAAGGGAGATTCGAAAGAATCGTAAGATAAATCAAGATTTCTAAGTGAAATGATGTTCTGAAGAGAATCAGGAATTAGCCCTGAAAGTTACAAAGGCCTAAATTAAGGGACTCAATAGACTTAAGACTTGAAAACCAGTTGGGAATTACGAAAGAGTTATTGAACTGGTTAAATGATAGATCAAGTGTAACAAGCGAAGAAAAATTGATGGAAGAAACCTGAGGAACACAACAAAGTTTGCACTGCGACAAGCATAAATCAATCAAAGAAGGGAAGAATTTGTTACCTGCAACAAATCAAAGGTACTGCTTAAATCCACATAACTCATATCAAGAAACTGCAGCAAAGTAAGGCGAGAAAGCCATTGCAGATTTTGGACACGAAGATTGTATTGGTAACCCAGATTGGGATACACCAGATTGGAGAGGTTACCAAGTTGGAAAGGAATGGATCCGTAAAATCCAGCTCCAGAGAGATTAAGATATCTCAAGGTCACCATTGAACCCAGAAATATGGGAATTTGAGTTCCTTCAAAGTCGTTGTTAGTGAGGTCTAAGTAGACCAAATGCTTCAAGTCTAGTAAAGAATCACTGATATTACCACTGAGTTTCGTGATCTTGTAAAAATGATAATCTGGCAGGTTTCTGAAATCACTATAAGAATTCCTAAGGTGAAGCTCAAGAACATGGCCAGTTTGGTTGTGGCAAACAACTCCATCCCAATCACAGCAATTTCCACCATCAACCCAAGAAGAAAGACGGCTGCCCGCATTTATTAGACCTTTCTTGAGGTTGAGCAGAGCTTGTCTCTCACTTGGGTGGTAAGGGATGCTGGAAGTTGCTGTGAAAGCAGTGGTTGCTGCCGCTAGGGTGACCAGCCCAAGAAATAGTGAAGTTACAGAACCCATAGTGGAACGCATGATCAACGAGGAGTGGTGTACTAGATACTTGCAGGATCAAATCGAAGCCTTTACGCAGGTTTGGCGGGAGAATGAACAAGTGGAATAAGTTTTTTTAATCATTTCATAGAAAATAGAAAAAGCCATAATCTAATAAATTTATTTGTGATAAGTTTATGATCAATAATTAATAAATTACACAAAATTTAAATTTTATATGATAGCATCATATTATTGTAAAATCGACCCATTAAGAATCATCTTCAACATTATATGATATCTAGAAGGCTTATTACTCTTAAAATTCAAATTTTTTGAGTTTCGAAAAAAATATCAATCTTTTTTATCTTGATAAAATTAGTTAAAATTAATAAAATTTTATCAAATCTAATCAAAATTCAAATTGATCAAAGTATAATGATATTTCACGTTAAAATATTAAATTAAAATAATATTAATTGATGTTAATAATTAATGTTAACTAAGTTTAATAATTGTTTTATAAAAATTTATGTCAACTAGTTTGTCACGTTACATAATATATTATTTTATTTGATCAATTTGAATTTTGCGTAGATTTACTAAACTTTTATTAGTTTTGATTAATTTTATCAAAATTAAAAAATTGATCAATTTTATTAAAACTCAAAAGTACTTACATTTATGAGCACGGTCCGGTCCGGTTCAAGATTTTGAAAAATTTCAGAATCGGACTGAAGGACCGGTCTTTCAAAATTAAAGGATTGGGACCAGACTGAATCAAAAATCAGTTCGGCTCTGGTTTGATTCTTTAGTGTTATTTAATTATTTTTTCAGTTTTTGTTTCAGTTTGGTCTTAAATTTATTTTTTAAAAAAAATTCATAATCATAATTATTTTAATGCATTTTATTCATATAAATTTCATAATTAATTATTTTAATGCATTTTAAACTATCATTTAAATATTATGATATATATTATAGCATAAATTTATTTATTTGAATGTATAAAATTAAAAAATATATATATAAATTTATAATTATAAAAAGAATTATATTAAGTAATATTCAAGTGTACAAATATATAATATATTTATAATATTTAATTTTTATATTTTATTTAAATTTATAACATATACGGGTATTAAATTAATATATAATTCTAAAATTATATATATACACACACGGTTTTTCAGTTTTGGTTCGATTTTTGGTATAATTCTTAAATTAATATCAGTCTAATCCCGATTCCGGTCTTTTTTTATATTTTCAATCTAATACTTATTTTGATTTGATTTTCAGTTCAATTTAGGAAATTTTGAGGACCATTCTCTGCCCTAATTTTAAGGTCCAACAAGTCTATCTAGAACTATAAGATTTGAGTTTAAAAACTAATCCAAGCAAATTTGAAAAATAAAATAAAAACAAAGCCATCATGAAATTTCCCAAATTAAATCTAGAAGTAGCTGTTCGTTTTTAGAAGTCTTTACCTTGAATCCTGTATCTCTGCGTGGTGGCGGTCTAAAGCAGGAATCGTCGAGTTCAATCCATACGAAATTTGGGTCCAAATAAAAAATCTTGTTTCCCCTCTTAAGTCTTGCTAGTGAAAGAAGGTCCCAAATGCTTGTGAAAGGATAAGTCTTGCTCTCAGAAATAGAAACGTTAGTTGTCGTTTAATCGATAGGGTAGACTTTTGATGGCGAATTCTGAATTACTTGAAGACTTTTAACCGAACGCTAGATTCATTCCATACGTTCAGTAGACTTTGGTAGTCCACTAACGAATGATAAAATATTGTCCACGTAATAGGCAAAGACTATCTGGTTCTTCGTGGTGATTTGTAAGCAAATACAAATTCCAAGCAATGTAAGAATTTTACTTGGAGAAATATATATGCCGCAAGACCTTGACTTTGTACACACCATATCCTTTCATATATATATATATGATCAACACTGAAGTGCAATTTTATAATATTATAATTAATAATTTATTATTAAATTAAATAAAAATTATAATTTATTATTATATTAATAACTAAAAATCAATATAATAAAAAATAGTGGTCACATGTCATATTTGTTCTTAACATTATTTGATAGTATTATTAAATTCATCCTTATATAATTCACTCATATATAAAATATGTAACTTTTACTAGTTCATTATTTTCTGCTTTCCATTTTTAATATCGTTTCATTCAATAATTAGAGTTATTAATTGACCATTAATTCCTTGCTTGGTATAATTATCAACATATAGATCAGTTAACAATTATTTATTTTAGTTTAATTAGAGTTTTGAGTTCAAGCTTTATCACGTAATTATATTAAAATTTGATTAAAGAGTTTTATTGGCCTAATCACTCTACCTGGCTCGAATCTCATATTCAAAGAGAGTGAAATATGGATAATCGGAAAAAAAAGAAAAATATCAGGCATTCCCACCTTCCACCAGAAAAGTGAATGCCATTTTCAACAGTACTACCAGTTGCTTAGTTGATGTGGTGCCACGGGTTGACTTCAAGACTTTGAAGAAGACTTAAAAGACTTCTTCTGCGTGAGGAATTGAATCGTTTTACCTAATTTCAGAATCAGAATACAGAGAGGAAATACGAAGAAATTAAAGCTATTGTACATGCTTAATCCCCTAACAATTAATAGCCACCATGAGGAAACCAGCCACAAAGCTATTGATATACTGATTAATCCTTGATCTAAGAGTCTTGGATGGAATCGAATCTGACTTCCATCATTCATAAAGAGTTTTTTTTTTTCTTTTTTTTAAAGAATATTTTCTTCTTAATTTTATTTTTATTTTTGGTATAACAAACAGAGCATTAAAAAACATTCAAAAGGAAATTAGAAAAATATAGAAAGAAATCAGGGATTCTTCTTTGATGTGATTCTGCTAGTGAATTATACATACATGCTTGAAAATGAAAAATTAAACTAACAGATGTTAATTTAAGCAGCAACAGAATATGAGATGAGTATCCTCTCTTGTAGTTTTGAATTCAAATCAATTGAGAGAAACCGATATAAATTCGCTAACTTTGACTTGAATAAATTTATTTAAACTAATCCAGGATATGATTTTGAATTCAAATCAATTAAAAGGCTGTGATATGAATTCGCCAGACTAAACGGTCTAGGAGACTCTTGTACTGTTTTGCCAGAAAGGAATCTGATTTCTCAAGTATTTTTTTTCAGTTGAATTGGTAAACCCTAATATGCCAAGTGCAGATCAACCTGTCATCTTGTCCCTAATTAACTTACCTTTAACTGTGAAATTTTATGATCCGCTATGGTATATGACATGATGCATAACTTACTTTGTTACGCCCCACGTTCGGATTATGCATTATTCTTAGACCGCAAGTTTTATACGCTGGCCCAATTAAGAAGTTTGGCTTCCATTCCGGGTATCTTGAACTCGTGTACAGGACATACCATGAGCTCAAATTCAATTTGCACCGTTTTATTTTAAAAAAAAAATTGTCCCAAGTGTTAAAAGTTTCCAAAAACACTGATTTTTTTACAACTTAATCTACTAATCGCACTTCCAAGCACATTTATTTATCATACGAATTATTCACTTTCGTTCTAGATTTTTCGCCACACCTCAACTACTAATTTTTCTTACTTTCACCACCATTAGCATGCATAACCTCAACTTTCAAACCAGTAAGATCTATTTCATCATTTTACAAATCTTATCATAAATAACAAGTCTTTCTTTTTTATTTTTTCACTGATATCAGTTTTTTGTTCGCAACTATTAACGTTTCTAACTATATAATCTTAACATAATAAAAAAATCTTAATATTTCACAATTTACAAAAATAAAAATAAATACCTATAATAACATCATTCAAACCAAAGTCAAACTACTATTTTAATGCTACAAACAAATAAAAAAATTGTTACCACTTAATCCTTGTATAATGTCGGAAGTTCAAAAAGTCAAATAGCTTTATCTTCTACTAATTAAATAGCTTTTTTTATTTTCTTTTTATTTCTTATTGTTGATATGAATTTGTAATATTTAAAAAGAAAAACAAAAGTGCATCTATATAGTAAAAAAGGTACATTAATACGTTAATGTAGGTACATTATTTTTCATATCGTATATGAATATACTTAAAATTTAGTAATAATGTACCTATAATTCAAGACAAATGTACCCCACTTTTTACAAATATAAGTAAACAAAAATGATAAAAACATGTATTTCCACAATTGATTAATAAATTGAACTCTTATTCAAAATAAAAAAAAAATTATCATTTCATACACTATTTAAATTGTATTTTATATGTTGATTGAAATTACTTTTAATTTCCAGTAAAATGAAAGCAAAGAACAAAGTCAATAGGAAGAATTATAACAGATCAACACAATACTATGAATCAACTATGCTAGCAAAAAGGAATAGAAGACAAATAAACTACAAACATTTCATGATATATAACGAGCAACATTAATAAAATACATAACTGAATCAATACAATAATTGAGAACTAAAATATATTAAAGTCTATATAATAAAAAGTAATGATAAAAAACTAAACAAGCAAAAAATTACAAACTCAAAAATTTAATAATAAACAAACACTAAAAATCACCAGGTAAAATGATAACAATAAGCGGATACGATGTAAATAAACTAAAAGTGCATTTATAATAATAATGAGGTACATTTCCAAAAACACATACCTGCATCACTAGAATACTCAAGATTCTTAGTTTCATGAGCTGAGATCATCTGTAAATTATCATTTTCATCATTCTCAACCATTAATAATTCTTTCACTATAGCAGCCCTTTATCGCCAATCACAAACAAACATAATCCAAAATCTGGTGATAAAGCTTTTAAGAAAAAACTAAAACAAAAACTTATATCAGTATACATTCTAAGAAAAAATCAAATCATATATGAAAATTTTGAATAAAAACTTATATCAATATACATTCTAAGGAAAAATCAAATCAATATCACTGACTGCTAATATTCCATTAAAGAAAAGATCTCGAAACTTTTTATAAACTTTTTATTAAACATAAAACAACAAATAAAAACCATGGGAAAAGGAAACTTTGAAACCAAAAAAACCACAGCTCAAAGACGAAATTCGGAAGGAAACTCTCAGCTCAAAAAAATGGAGCTCAATCTCTAACTCAAAACGAAATGTTGAAAATAAAAAAATTGCAGCTCAAAAAATTTAACTTGTATATTCTCTTTCTAAAAATCAATCAAAGTCATTATTTGGAGAAAAAAAAACTACACACATATGGCTAACAACCAAACTAAACAAAACGCAAGAAAATACATTTTGAACATGAGTCCTGGATATAAATTGTGTTTATCTTCTTTCTTAAAAGAAAAGGAATGGCTGAAGTCTAGGCTTGCAATGTATTTCTTCTGGGGCACAAGACTTGCTCTTCCTGGGGTTTAAGGCACCATTTAGTTCGTGTAATTCTTCCTGGGGTTTAAAGCATCATTTAATTTGTATAGTTCTTCCGGGAGTTTAAGGTACCATTTAATTTGTATATCTTAAACTCATGTTCATATTGCATTATGAATATGGTTTCAAAAATAAATATGGTTTCAAAAATAAAGTACGAACAATGAAGATCAAACAAATATATATGCAATTCAATACTAACATATATATATATATATAACATCAATGTACATGCATTTAATATTAATATAAAAATCAAATATATATATATATATATATATATAATTCAATATTAATAGATATAGATCGGGATTCATGAACGACATAAACACAAGTCCGATAATATAATTTGCGGGCTCCATCAAACGGACTAATGAAGAAAAGTTAGTCGCCTTCGTATGCTTCTGCCTAAAGAGTATTCGTATTTTACTTTTATCTTTTTTTAGAATAAAAAAGTGACGGTACCCCTTCTTTGTTTTTTTTTTTTTTTTTCTTGGTCGGGGAAAAAAACTGAAGCTATCTTACTTTCCGGAGGAAAAAAGTTGAAGCAATCTTTTTCTTGAAAAGAAATTAAACTATCTAATATCTATTTTAAAGAGTCAAATCTGAAAAAAAAAATATTTCAAAATTTTAATTTTTTTTCAAACTTGAATAATTCCAATTTTATTCTAATGCAGTACAGTTCAACCCTCACGTAAAAATTTCATTTAATAAGTTGGTTTTTCCACATATCGTGTTTAAAAAAATTGAAGATTGAAAAAGTTGCTGGATATGAAATATTTAAAATCTTTAAAATTTTTAATTTAAAATTAAAATAAATAAACATCTTAAAATTATCTAATGTCAGAATTTTTTACAACAACATTAATCAATTAAGCTCCATTTCCATAATAAATAACCTTCATTCACACTTAAAAATTCAGTTTTTAGACTTGGATGCATCTCAATCTCATAAAATGGCATCTCATCCTCACCGACTCCAATGGATATCATACTGATAAAATGAGGCACTAGACTCCTCCAATGAGCGAAAAAAAAAAAATTATTTTGTGTTCAAAATCTTCCTAATAAATTTGCTCATAGCATACAACAGACGTTCTTCGAAGGCTACTCCACCCTACATATCCGATTCCAAAGTGTCCATGCATGCATACCATACAACAGGTGTCATTTATAGGTGCAATGCACAACGACACGTGCCTAGCTTACTCACAGCCTTCAGTTGGCATCCAGCACATATAATTTGTATGCTAGTGTCAGCTATACCCCGCATGGCAAACGATCTACAAGCTGCACAGTCCACATCGATCAACAACTCCAATTATTATTTTAAAAATCTAAAACCAAATTATAAACTTAATTAATTAAGGGGAAAGTACTCCAATACAGAAAAACTCAACAAACGACTTCAGAGTCCGGACAAGGAATTATTATAGAATACTCAAAAAACAAGACGGCCATTAACAGGAAAGAAAAGGTCAACCCTCCTAAAAAGAAATAAAATAAAACAAAAAACACCTGGCAACCAATGGCCTTTCGAATTAATAAAAACTTTCACAAGTAATATCAAAGCCATTTTTTTTAATTATCTCCACGCCAATCTTCCATCATGTATTCGATTACTACTTCATCAATTAGGCAGAGATATGATATGCAAAAGCGCTTGTAATTTAAGTCTGTTGACCCGATGCATGCTGCCCAAACTGCTCAGCTCTATCCTTCATCTCCCTTGCCTTCCCGGCCAACTTCATACGTGCCTGCTCCAAACTTTCCGCCCCTGGTGGTTGCTTCCCTGTAACATACCTACAATGGGTCCAATTGCATTTGCCATCTTTTTAACTTAGCCACAAAAAAAGAAATGAAAGAAACTAGCTAGCTAATGTTATGCTAATATTGTGCATGTACCTATAGATCCATGACAAGACAGAAATAGCTGCGACCCCGAAACCGCCAGAGGCCAAGAACCCGGTGATTATGAGACAAACGGTGATGACCGCAGGGACAAGAACCGGGCTGAATATAACCAGCAATGGAGTGGCTATGGTCAGTGCAATGACTGTTCCAGCTAGGGTCAAACCAGAGAGGACAAGGAGAGACCCACCAGCACTAACCGCAGTAGCGGCCTTGACAACCTGGTGGGACCGCGGTTGCTGCCAGCCTGGCTGCTGTGAGTATTGCTGCTCCGCCATTTCAGTGCAATTTCAGAATCAAGACGACTGTAGCTGATGGCGTTTTTTGATGGATGTATGGTGTGATTTATAGCGAGAAGGGAAAAGATGGATCATGGCATGTGAGATAGCACGTGCTAAAGAGAGAGAGGCCACGTGTTGAGCAGATTGTCATGCATGGGTTGCATGCAACGAAGTGGTTCTGTTTGAAGACACGTTTGTTTTGTTCCAATCTGAAAGTTGCTGGAAGAAAGATGATGGAAACAGCCCCAAATTCTCAATTTTTTTTTTTTCCCTGAGAAAAGAGAAAATGGGCTAATGCCTTAGCTGTGGAGCACTTCATGTTGTAATATTAGAGGAGATCCTAGGAAACTCAAGGTTGGTATGTGGATCAATAAAACAATCCAACCGCTTTAAATAACAAGTTAATCCAAGCAGTTGATCAATGTATTTATCATTATAAGGGTAATAGGAATTTCTTACCTCTTTTTAATTTTTGTCACGATCGTCAGATTCCTTAACATGAACAGTTTCCATGTTTTTAGTCCATCTTCTAATAAAAGAATGAAAGGTTTATAATTAAAATTTTTCTCACACTCTAAAGTTAATTCAAAAGGCTAAACACATATTTATAAGTGAATTCTATTGTGATCAATTTAATAATATCATTTAATAATATTAAGAAAAATTTTTATCTATCTATTAATTCAATGTAAATATTTTTATTTTATTAATTAAAACTATTAATTCAATTAGCAAATAATAATTTTTATTTAATTTAATAATTAATTATTAATTATAATATTATAATATAACAACTTAAACAATGCTATAATTTTCATATGACTAAATTCTTTCCAAGGCTGATGAATAGAACGTGATTGTTTCATTAATTTATAGTGGGTGCGGATATATGCACGGCCTGGTATGGCATACGCACGCGGTTATCATTTTCGTAACTTTAAAATTTATGTTCATTTTTACGGTGAAAACTATAATATTATTTACATTATTATATTTTAATATTATAATTAATAATTTATCATCAAAATAGATAAAAATTATTATTTATTATTGAATTATATAGAATTAAATACTATTAGATCAGATAAAAATTATTATTCACTATTAAATTCGATAACATTATTTAACAGTATTATAAAATCTGTCATTGTAAAATTCACCACATTTTCATACCAAGAAAAGAGATAATATAATTTCAGTAAACTTATTAGAGCTTAGCTTATTGTTATATGGAGATAGAAAAAATTTCTCCTCCAAGATCATGAATCATCATTTTCTAATAATTAATTCTCGTCCTAGTTTAGGTTAGAGATATGTTTCAAGTGAAATTTCTTCCCAAATAGACTATCAAAAGCAATAGATTTAATAATAATAATAATAATAATAATAGATTATTCGTAAATGTGAAAAGGAAAGAGCAAAATACTTTGCAAGAAATAACTTTTTTATCAAGAAAATTAATATGCAAATTACTGAATATTATCTGAAACAATAAAAAATAATATTTTCTTCTTGTGATTTTTATTTTAAATTTATTAAGAGATTATAAAGAATTAATTTTTATATCTAATATAAATATATATCTATTTGAACTGATATAATAATAATAATAATAATGTTATTATTATTATTATTACTATTATTATGAACTATTGAAATTATTTTCTAAAAAGCTTTTTACGAGGAGCAGGAAAATCAAAAGCCCAATACAAAATTTAGCCTACAACTAAATGCAATAATAAGCCCATAGATAAACCTTCAGTCTAGCGCCGTTAGATTGTCTTAGTGACTTTTTTTTTTTTTTTAAAAAAAAACCCTGAAGAGAAACTTGATGGAGGAAGCCAACGCCGTAAGCATCAAAGGTTCAAAATACAACAGACAGATTTTAGTATCAAATCAATTATTTGCCCAATTTCCCCCATCCAGCATTGCAAAACATCCACTCATCATCATTAATCATCACATTAAGATTTTCTCCTTCTACCATATCTCAGTGGAGCCCTCATGTGTCACACGTTACGCTCTATGATTAATAATAAATTTAATATTTATTTTTATTAAATAATTATTTAATTAATTGAATGATTAAAATTTATAAATAATAATTAAAATTTATTATTATTTTATAAAAAATTATTATCAACTAAATAAAATAATAAACTAAAAATTATAATTCAAATACTATAATAAATTTCAGAAGTCATATAAAAATAAGAAAATATATAATTTTTTTCTTTTAAAGATCATTTTGTTATTTTTTCTAGTTTTTTGAAGATCATTTTTTTTTATTTTTTTCTTATTATATAAGAAATTAAATACTTATTATTATGAACATAAAAATTTTTCTATATTATTGAACTTTCTAAATTATTTTTGTATGAAAAAATTTGTATATCCTATATTTTCTTTTGGTTAATTGATAAGTTAAATATTTAATTATTAATTTATCTATTAGATAATAAAATGAAAATATATTATATTATCACTTATTAAAAATATGATATTGCCAATATAGTTGCATGATAAATAATTAACAATCTAAAATTAAAGTAAATTATATATACTAATTGATTTTTAAAAATAAATGCGATGACGTAATTTGTGAAATCCATCAACTGAATTTTGTCAACGTGTTTATCTACAAAGACTATAAACAATATTTAATAAAATTAACTTTTCAAGTGGAAAAAAAAAACTGTAAATATTGCATCGTATCTTATTTTCAAATCTTAACTCCAAAATATTATTAAATTTACTTTAAAATATAATTTCTACATTAAATTTACTCCAATCCACAGCTTCATTTTTAACTTCAAAAAAAATATTTTTCACATATTCATTCTTATAACTCATTTAATATTTTTTATTAATATTATATTATCCATACATTTTACATACTACACTCATATTTATTTCACATTTGTCATTATATACTCATATATTAAAATTTAATAAATATTTAATATATTAATATATTTAATAAATTATTTTATTTCTACAAATAGTCTAATATATTATATTTATTTTTATAAAAAATATAATATATTAATAGTTATTTGATTTTATTATATCTTAAATTATTTGTAAGTTATTTAATTTTACGAATTTAATGAAATTTTGTGTGAAATTATTAAAACATTTAAAAATAATTAAAATGCAGATTAAATTAAATATTATATTTGAACTAAATTATAACATATATATATATAAGATTTGTTTGTAAAAGAGCTTTAAAAAAAAAAAGGAATGGAGCAATAAATAGCACTGCACCATATTTAGCATGATACTGTTCATATATTCCAAAATTCAGCTGCAAATGCAGTTTAATTGGAGTAGATTGATCCCACTCCACTCCAAATTTGGAGTGAATTGAGATGCCTTAAAGCTAATGCATAATAGAGAAACTGGCTGATAATTGCAAAATGAAATTTTCGAATTTTATTTTTCTTTTTACGACTCTTTTCCATTTTTGTCAATAAATTAAGGCAAGTCTAGTCAACCGCCAGGGTAATTTTTAATCGCCCAATTTTCCACAAGTTGGCGAAGACTTCGAGAGCTCTCAGTCTAGAAGGATGTGTAGTGTGAAACACACCTCAAATGCTTTATTCCTTTCATATTTCTCAAATTCCACGAGCAATAATCATTAAATTAATTAAACTTGTAAAAAGATAATCATAATTAATTAAGTTTTAATTACATTGACTAGTGATGAGCATTGTTACCCAAAAGAATTAAACTTAATATGTGTAGCTTTATATATTCTGAACGATTGGGAAAATAATAAAAATACCAATACAAAGAACAGTTTTTGAGTGCAAAATCATTAAGTTTGGCCTATTTTCTAACTGAATCTAAGAAATATAAATTGGATATATAATAACACTAACTTTATTCATTATTTTCTTGAAAATAAACATATTATTATATTGGCGAGAATAAATTAAAAAATTTCAACACATGGCTGAAAAAAAATAATGTAATATATGATAAAAGTATAATTATATCTACTAAACAAGTATAAGAGACTCTTCATCTAAGCAAGTAAAAAATCATGAATTTGCTATGGATATAAAAGGACAAATCCAATTATAAATGACTGAATATTTACTCTATTTATTAATATTATAAATTAAAATATTAATAAAAACTATTAAAAATAACATTCACTAACATAAATAATGAAGGAAAATTACGAATTTTCTTTAATAAAAATTTAAAAATACTAGAATTAGAAAAAATAAATAAATAAAAAAATTGACAAAGTCTTTCTACCTTTCTGAAAATCTTCCACTTCAATATATAATATATTGATATCTATCATGTGAGGGTGCAGTAGGTAACACGTTCCGATTAACTAATTATTTTCTTCTTCTTCATCATATCATAGTGAATATTTAATAAAGTGATGTTTGACGTCCTATTTAATATGCATAATATAGTGAATAAAATATCAAATAAATATTGGCATAATTTTTATTTATGTGTCTGGCCAGAAGAAAGCCGGACAGTTCGCACCTCCTTGTTTAATTTATGGTCATTATCAGAATGAAAGTAAATTATTTGGCGTAAAAACAAAAATGATGCTTGACATTTAGAACGTGTATCTCAATAATTGAAGGAAATTATTTCTTTTTTTTAAAAAAAAAAAACCTTAAAATATATTAGATTTAAACCTTAAAGAAAAAAAAATTGGTTGTATTTAAATTATTCCTTTCATTTTCAAGTGGATTCCATCTTGATTTCCTTTCCCCGTTGCTTTCATTACATATTATATGCCGAAACATCGAGTATATATTTATGAAATCTTAACTGAGCTAGGTACGTAGCACAGGCTCTTATTATTATTATTATTATTATTGTGACATCCTCCAGTAGATAATCTTAGACCAACACAAAATCAATAGTACAATAGTTAATTACTTAATTTCTATTTAATAAGAAATTGGGTAAAATATTTGTTATATGTGAAAAATGCAATATTAATTTATTAATATTTGAATTTCGAAGATAAATAAATTACAAAGACTAAATTGATTGAATTTTATAATAAAAATATTCAATATTTACATGGACTAACGAATTAATGAAGTTTTGAAAGCAAAACGAACTGGATGTAATTTTATATAATATAAATATATAATTTTCCTATGAAAAAAAAAAAGGATATTTTTCTATGAAACTAGTGTCCATATATTCCAATTTTTAACAAAGTGTATCAGCATCCGCCTTCAAGTTTAATGCGAGGTTATCTATATCCATTTTCAACTAAAATAATTTTTTTTCCAAAAAAACTTTTCAGTATTAGGGAGAAAAATAGCATTAATAAAATTGAAATCCTCACCTTCATTCTTAAATAGTCTTTTTTTAAAAAAAAAAAAAGAAATATTTTTATTCATAATTATTTATATAATATATAAAACAAAATAATCTTACAATTTGTACCATCAATATTTATATAAAATCAAGATAACATTTTTTCAATGGTTTTACATTTTTATCAATTATGAAAATTTTCATCTGATATGATATTATGACACGATATGAACCTATATTCATATCATACACTATAATAAATTTAAGAAATAATTTTCAATAACATATTATTATATATTATTAAATAATCAATTTCAAACACTGGTCTTATTTGCTTATAGAAAATAAATTTTTATTTTTTTAGAAAATATTTTTTATGGGAAACAGTTTTTCATTTAGAGAATATGTGAATTTATAAAGTAAAAAATTATTTTTTTATTTAGAAAATTATAAAGCATATTGTCCCATCAATAATTTTAAAGTAAAATAATATCAAATTTAAATTAAAAATATGAAAACATAATCTTGAAATTTATGTGTAATAAATTTTATCCATTTATTTCAAAATTTATATCATTTTTTAAATAAAAAAGTGAAAACAATTTAAAATGAAAAATATTATATTTTTTTATGGACAAAAGAATTATAATGAGAACTTATTATATGAAATACAAAATAAGAAACATGAAAATAATATCAGAATATAAAACTAAAAAATCAAAACGAATCCAAATAAAAATAAATTAAAAGTAAAGAAAAAATAAAATAAAATAAATGCCAGATAGAAATTTGTACTCAACCTATAGAGCTATTAAACTATAAATAATAAAGTTATTTTTGTGTTTTAACAGAAAACTTGATTTTCAATTTTTTTTATTTAAAATTTTTATATATAAACATGATACTTTATTTGTTAGTTTTTTTGAAATTTTTTAAAATAATATTATTTTTTTATAATTAAACACACCCCAAAATTTATCATCAAAAGAAACGAAAAAATAAATACTCCCAAAAGCAATATAAAAAAATAAAAACTAATTGTAGCTTAAAAACACTAATAGCATGCTTAGAAATGAGAAATAAATTTTTGTTCTAAGATAAGTGTTTCAGACTTTTAATGTTTTTATTTAGTATACCACATACAACAAGAATAGTAAGACCTTTTAAGTTTTTAGAATCAAATTATTAAAATTTTGAATTAAATTAAGGTATCAAACATGAAATAAAATTGAAATTCTATTCTATTTTATTTCTTAGAATATATTTGATAAGAGGGTTAAAGAAATGAGAGTTAATAGATATAAGAGTAATAATAAAAGTGTAATAATTAAAAAGGGTAAAAAGTGAGAATAAAATATTACAATAGTAACAGTTAATTATATTTGGTATTATATTAAAAATATGAGATTGTTTATATAATTATTTATATTTTTATTCAGCTGACATTATTTAACAATATTAATAATGGTATGATAATTATAATTATTCTTATAATATTATTTTGATACCATTGATATGTATTATTATAATATTTATACATCATACTTAAGTACTATATTAGTAATGTTTTATTAGTATATTAATGTAACTTTATGATAACCATATTATTAAATTAATAATTTTTTATATATTAGTAATGATTACTATATAATAAAAATTTTTAACATTAATACTAATATTGTAATAATATTTTAATAATAATCCTTATTTTAAATTTTATTATGTTTATGCAATAATACGAAAACATATTTGACTTAAAATAATTCATTATGTATGTTTCATATTTTGTTGTTACATTTGTAATTTTGAGGCTTAATTTATTTTTATATTTGTAATTTTAAAGTATAGCATCATTTGAGATGAAACAGTATATATAATTTAAAAAATTACAAAAAAGTTCCATCCAATTAAAACAATAAAAAAAATATTTTACAATTATCCTTCACACAAACCCAATATTGAGAACATGTGGGATTAATAGCAAATCTAACCTTTAACTTCATTAACAATTAGTTGATGTCAAATTTGAGTGGTTTGAAGAAAACTCATACGATAGAATAATTTGTTCAAATTTTTTTATTTTTCGATTGAGAAATAAAATTTTAACTTATCTGATAACAAATAATTTTTTTTGTTTATCACGACTTTTTAATTTTAGTATACTATGGACCTATTTTTTAAAATTTTGATAAATTTGTTGATCCGATCTTATGGATTCACCATATAAAAGAAACTATTAGTATAATAAATATGTCATCATAAAATTGAAAAAGATTATTTAGATTTTATTTATAATGCCTCAGTTTCTATTCTTTTAGATTACAAAGCTTGGAATTATTGAAAATTTTGAACTAAAAACTGAACAGAAATTATAAAAAAAATTGTTAGTTTAATTATTAAAAAATTAATCAATTAGGTAATTAATTGATTGATTAATCAAAATTTATATAAAAATATATTCTTAAAAAATAAAAATATGTTTATATTAGAAAAAAAATTAAACAACCTAAAAATAAGAATTATTAAAATAAAATTTAAAATTATCGAAGTATTTAATCAAAATTTTCAAATCAATTTAGATTGGCTCTTCGATTAGTTCAGTTTCTTCGATATATATATATATATTTTTTCCCCTTGCCCCTATCACCATATGCAACTAAACCCAGCTATTGTAACTCAAAAGACAAGGATTCTTTGAAGTGTAATACTTGGCACTCTGGTTTCGTCTTTTCGATTGACTTGGGTACACTCCTTTGCTGGGTATTTTTAGTATTTTTGAAAATTTTTAATTTTTATAGTGGAAACTAATACAAAATTTTTATGAGATTTAAAAATTATATCTAATGTATGAAAATTAACATAAAATTCTAATATAAATTTCTAACAAATTAATAAAGAAATTAATATAACAAATAAATAAATAAACCAACAACACAAGTTACTATAAATTAATAGTATAATTCCTAAATTAACAATGAAATTTTATAATATAAATTAATATAATGATTTATAATAAATTCTTCATAGTAATTCCTAAATATAAATTCCTAACAAATTCACAAACAAATTAATTTACAAATTGATTTACAAATTCCTACTATTAATTCATAATATAGATTCCTAACTATTTCAGAAACAAATTAATTACAAATTCCTAACTAATTAATTTACAAATTCCCAATGAATTGATAAATTTCTAATATGTATTCCTAACAAATTCACAAATAAATTAATATAACAATTAATTATAAAGTACACATTCTTAAAAAATTAATTATAAATTTGCAATAGATTAATTTACAAATTCCTAACAATTTAATTGCAAAGTTCAAATATAAATTCCTAACAAATTCACAAACAAATTATTTATAAATTATTGTGTACTTACTCGATCAGTGCAAGCGATAAAGCTAGCAGTGTGGCAGAGAAAGAGAGAGAAGACTGAAAGGAGTTGCTAGCAGTGTGGCAGAGAGAGAGAGAAGATTGAAAGGCGTAGTGAGCTATTTCGTAAACAATAACAATAGACGATAGGAGGAGGACAATGACATTAATAGTGGCGAAAGTGCACAAACATACAGAGAGAAAGGGAAGAAGAAAGAAAGAAAAAAAATGGGAGAGGCAATGCAAAAAACAGATTTCGAGTAGGCGAGAAATATATTCTATAGTATTAATTGCTAAATTGTTTTAGATATGAGTTTAATAACAAAGTCTAAATTTTAGTTATAGGATATTGTCAAGTTTATCGCACTAAATTCGTCGCTAACTTACACTCACAAAATTATGTATGAATTTGACAGACTATTAAATTTAGGTTATTACTTTTATTATTGTATCACTTTTAAAATTTCTATTGATTTATTTATCATGAAGTTTTTTGCCATTTGTTATTTTTAATGTATTAAAAACTTAGAATAAAATTAAAACTTTAAATTTAGTAGAACCATCAGTGGAAATCCATTAAATTGTTAGATAGTGTCACAATATAATATAAATTTAATAGGTACAAGGTTCAATATAAAAATTCATAAAAGTCTGGAAAGAAGCCTATAATTTCCATGTCTTTTTGTTTTCACTGGTTTTTTGTTTCATAAAATAATATATTAATAAGAGAGTTTCTAGACAAAGTTAGAAAATCAGATTGATGACCTTTTTTCATATGCATGATTAATCACAATAATGCCGGTTCAGTTTGCGAATGTACATTCATCAGATCACATGCGTCCATCCATTGACGAAGTTTACTTTAAATGAAACTCAACTGTCTTGTATTCATACACAGAATAACGACAAAACAAAACATGACCTGCAGAATAGTCAACCCCTCAAAATTAATTGACCAATAATTGCTCCCCAACTGGGACAAACCCCACCTGATGCACAAAACTGTCACTTTCCCTCGCCACCTCGGCTCCATTAGCTGCCACGCTTTTCCTCCTCTTAGCCGACGAATCAGCATGCAACTCCGGCTCTCGACGCTTAGCCGGGGTGACTCTAACCGGCTCAGACTCACCAGATCCAATCTTGTGTGGAAAATTGAGGAGAGCCTTTGAGCCGCGCATCCTAAAAGCGGCTCTATCGTAAGCCAAAGCGGCTTCCTCAGCCGTCTTGTAAGTGCCGAGCCACATTCTGGCTCCATTTTTAGCTGGGTCACGTATCTCGGCCGCGAACTTCCCCCACGGCCGCTGCCTTACTCCCCTGTAAAGCCGTCCTTTCGTCGGAGACGACGTCGTAATAACCTTCTTTCCTTTATTATTATTGTTGTTATTCTGTTGCTTTTTCACCAAATCATTGCCTTCACTGGTACTAATACTGTGTTGAACACCCCATAGCGTGGCCTGAACTGGACTGGGCAGCTCCACGTTATCCACCAGGTCATCAAGAACGGTTGCCGTCGTTGTCGTGATTGAATCTAAGGGAGACCAGCAGCCAGAAGAAACGGCGTCATGGAGGAAGTTGTAAATGACCATGTCTTCAGAATCGTCAACTTTTAACGGCAAGTCACCCCAGTTTTCGGTTAAGCAAGGGAAGAGACTGGAGTAGCTTGAAGTTCGAGGGAATTTATGACACAATAAGTTGGTTGCTTGACTCATTCTTTTGGGTTTTGTAATTAAGAGACAAATAACAGATAGTAGAAAGGAATTTAAAGGTGGATGGGATAAAAGGGAAGGTATATATATATATAGGAGAAAAAGTGGCATGTGTTTTAGTAGGTGGTATTGGTAATGGAAGTTGCTCTTTTTCGGGGTTTCTGTGCAAATGCCAATCTCAAGTGGGAAATAGAGAAAGAGACGTCGCGTGTGGTGGTAATTAAGTGGAAGGCATCGTTGATAGGGTGACGTCAGGACCTTGTGTAAGCCACTCGGCATGATCGTAAAACATAAGGCAATCAGAGCCCACCGCCCCAGGCCTAATATATGTATAATGTATACATATATATGCAGTTGTATTTATTAATAACAATTGCGATTAATTCCTAATGACATTAGCGATTACATGATCGATTACGATCAACTACTTCAAAATATTAAACCAAGATTTATGTATTGTCTTATGTGGCTGCCGCAGCCACCGTCACAAATCATCATCCTTTAAAAAAAAAAAAATTTTTGAAATAAGAATCAAAATTATTAGTATATTGCAATTTCATATCAATCTTGTTTTTATAGTCAAACATATTAACTGCAATGCAGTTTTTCGCCATTAAAGTCACAAGGTTTAATGATACTTTATTGTTTCAATAATTCAGATAGCAAATTGTGTCTTGGTTAGTGACAAGTGTGATTTTATAAGAGTTAATGTTGAAGTTCAAATTCAAATTTTAAAATTAAACTGAGTTTATTAAAAAAATTAGATTGACGACTGAACTAATTGACTGCCTGATTTCACTGTTTTAACGAATTTAATTAGATTATTTTAATATATATATATATATATAATATTTAAAAATATTTGTTAAAAATAAAGAAGTATAATATGATAATATAATAAATATAAATTTTTAATATTTAAAATTTGAGCAAAATAGTGTAATTTGAAATTTTAAATTTTATAAAATAATATAATTTTAAATTGAACTAATGTGATTTAATTTTTAATTTCATTAATTCTTAATCAATTTTTTTTTATTTCTAATTGAATTAAACTATTGATTGATTCTTAATTCAACCCATTGCCTTATCCAAATATTATAAGTGTAAAAAAAAAATTTCTAATATTCCAAAAAAAAAAAGTCCAAATAGCTAATGGTAACATAATTTTTTTAGAGAGTAATTGGAACTCATATAGTTACGACTATTTTTACAAGGAGTTTATCACTAAAACTGTATTGTTAATAACCATTTAAGTTATCCCATACATCGAGGAATTACAGTGAAATTCATGAAATCGACCTGCTGGGAATAGTCAAGTGCCCACAGACAAATTATAGTCCAATATTCTAAGGGTCGAACGACAACAGTGTTTATTGTGTTGACCAGAAAAAAAAAAAAAAAGATTATGATATGCATGTGATACTAAAATAGCATTAGGTATTGGCCTCTGTCATTACTTGACTTTGTAATACTTGTATCATTTTCTTAGAATACTTACATCATTTTAAGACCTCTGATGCTGCAAATTTCAAATTTCATGAATCTTTATTACCAAAAATATTATAAAACTTTGAATAATTGTTTTGAAGGCAGGCAGAGCAGCCATTTTTATTTCCGTTGAAAAAAGGGCCTACGGGGGAGAAGGGCGTCACTTTGGGCTCTGGGTCTGGTAACGTGGACACTCCATTATTTTCTCTTTGTTTGTCTTGGGTTGGGGCATCACATTTCTGCGCTGCTTGGGCCTTTCTATAATCAGAATGAGTGTGACCCAAGCCGAAGTCATAGTTCGGTCTTATCAGGTTTTCTGTAGAATGAAAACAGACATGCATTAGATCATCTACATATTTTAATTCTTTTTTAAATAATGAAAATATTTTTATTCATAAATAATTAAATATCTTAAAAAATTATTTATGTAATTTAAAATATTAATATAAAATCACACTGATAATAACATGTTAGCTCTACATATGGTTCTATTTTTAAAATGAATTTTTATTGATAACTCTGTATGTTTACTAATTGTGATATGGTGTTATATCGCAATTTGAGGTGAAATTTACACGATATTTCAGAATATACCTGAGAGATTTGTCTAATAATATGTTATTTATATTGTTGTATAATCAATCACAAATTATCAGAATTCTTAAAACAAGAGATAAAAACTCTTATAAATTACAAACCTAAATAAAAGCATCGAGCCGACGAGGCTTTGCTCGCGTGGTTAAGGACTTAGCTGAGGTATTCACATATTGCAAGTTCAAGTCCGATAGACGTCCACAACAATATCATAATGATTTCGAAGCACTTCTCAATCGTATTGAACCTTTAGCTTTCTTTGATACATGAGTATCTGCCAAAATACGTACGCTAAAAAAATTAATCAATCACTAAAAATCCGGAGATCATACCAAAAACAAGTGTTTGCTCCATCAATAATCTGATACTCAAAGAGCTTAATGATAAGGAAAATAAATAATTAAACGGGCGGATTAGCTTACAGACATCTGACATTATTAACCCATCACTATCAAATGGTATTTGTTTATTAATTAATCATTTTAATTTTAATCGATAGAGTCATTATCAAAAGAATGAAAGATGCAAAAATCAGTGACGACAAACTAAGCAACCAAAGCTTACCAAGAAACATTAAGGGTCCACATTCATTCTCATTCTACCTATATGGTGGAGAAGACATGGCCCCATAGTTGAAATGGGATATGTCATGGGCATAGGACAAACGCAAGTTGGCACAAGTAGATACTTTCGTCCAAGGCAAGTTCGCTTTCCTTTTAGATCCATATATTCCAAAATTTGCACTCGTTTACTGCGGCGGACACCAAAGTCAGAGGTCACACAACATGGTTTTTGAATTTTCGATCTTAAGTTGCAGATTTTGATCGGAGAATTCAATTTCTCCCAGTGACACTTATTTCTTTTCTGTATGGTTAATCATAGCTTAATTTGCTAATCAGATTTAATTTAATTAATATTTTTATATTTTTATGAAAAATAACAAATTTTGAGTTTGATTTCATAAAAATTATTAAAAAAATAATTACTCTCTCTATTTTTTAACCCCTTCTATTTTGTAATAGATATCATTTAAGGTTTTTGTATATATATTAAAGATTATATTTAATAGGTGTCATTAAATAAGTAAAAAATTATGTTATCCTTAATTAATTATTTTTATAAATTATTATGCACTTTAAAAAGAAACAATTATTATGAAATAGATAAAGAGTAAAATTGAAAAAAATTAATTAATATTTATGAATAATTGTAAAATATTGTCAAACATTATGAGACAAGAATTCCTATCTAAAATGACATATAATTTAGAATATAAGAAGTATTTTTATTCTAAAGCCATAATATACTGATTCGATTTATTAAATCTCTTATACACCAAAAAAAAAAAAATTATAGCTTGATTGTAACTCAAACTTCATCAATTCCAATAGTTATTGGCAGAGCATGGTCGCTGTGATTGATCTTTATTAGGTTGGAATGGGAGTCATTAACTTCCGTGGAACCCAATAGATATCGTTGATGGCCTTATCCATTTCATCCTTTCTTCCATTTTACATGGTACATAATTTGAAAGTATTCGACACGTTGAGCTGGTTGCTGAGAATGACATAAAAGTTTTGATATTCAACTTAATTATTGTCGGCAACAATATAACCATGGATTTTCCCACTACTAATGTTCAATTTACAACAACATTTGTTTGATACATAATTTCTACTTAAATTAGCGCTATTTTGTTCTTCTTGAACAGCTAAATATATAACAATACCTTTGAAAAGAAAAGCGTGACAAAGTTGGATTTTAATTAGTGGGCTAATAAAGGTGATTACAGTTTGCTGCCTACTTCATATTTGCATCCTTTCCCATAACATGTCATAGTTCAAACCCACAATTCAATGTCTTCACTACAACCCAATTAAAGCTCGTTGGTAGAAGATTCAAACTGGATTAAGACTCACCAGAAGAAATGTTTTTATGGTTGTCTCTAGGAAATGGTAAGGACTCCTTTTTAGATTTTAATTTTTTTTCTCTTTTTTTTTCTTTGTAATTCCATGTTTCCTGAATTTTTTATTATTTGTTTAAAATGTCTAATTACTTGAATTAGTAATATACAAAAATACTTCATTTTGAGGAAAGCTTCTGCTTCTCCTTTTTATTCTAATATTAATTCATTTTTGTTAGATTTTCTAATTGTTCGTTTTCTTTTGGTTGCAAGATTATTACATTTTATTTTCTCAAAAAAAAAAAAATCACAGTTAATTAAAAAAAAGGATTCTTAATTCCAACCAGGATTTTAATTCTAGCCAGGATTTCTACCCAGGTAAGTCTCATGGTGCAATGAACTAAAACGACAATAAGAAAAGCCAACCATCTGTTTCTATTAATTTTTAAGATAAAAAGAACACCAACTTTTAGATCAAGAAATAAAAATAAAATAAAATTCCAATTCTATTTTCATGGATGATACCTTAATTTACTTTAAAAATTTAAGAATAAAATATAAAAAAACTTAAAATATCTTAATATTCTGTCTATTTTATATAAATATACTAAGAAACTATTAAAATCATAAAACACTTGTCGTATAATAAAATTCTATTTTTCATTCATAATACAACCAACAATATCCTTATCGTTTTAGTCCAAGAACTAAAGAATGTAACTTTTTTTGAGGGAGTTCATTCTCTGGGGGTCGATAGGCTAACAGACAGTGAGTTGGAATTTTGGCCCATCTCACCAGAATTAAAATAAATGGTCGATGGTAGCATACATTTAACTAAAGAGTTTTAGATAGATTACCATAGTTGCATTCATTTGAACAAGATCTCTACAAGAAATCTTGAATGCAAAGGAATCGACAAAAAGTGTCTTTTATGACTTTTGTAACAATTAGTGATTCAATTCTAAAATTATAATATTTTTTATCATGATTTTTTCAATGACTATATTTTGATCAATTATAAAAATTTTCTATCATATTATAACACAATATATATAGAAATTCGTGTGATAAATTAGATCAAATTTTATGAGATGATAGCTAATAATTTATCATCATTAAATTATTAAATAATCGATTTCAAATCACAAAACTCTAATAAAAAAGAATAAAATTCTCATAAGAAGAAAAAATAATAATGATTCTAAATAATAACAACTCTCAATAAAAATAAAGTAAATAATACTAATAAAATAAGATAAAAAATGCATATTTTATTAAAAACTACAAAAAAAGGAAAATTTTATTTTGAATAAAATATATCAATCATAATCTTAAATTAATAAAATATTAAATTATTTTTTTTTTAAATGAAGACGACTATGATTACTCAGCCATTACTCAACATCGAATCTTGATCGATTCACAAGTTGAATTTCTAAGAATTTTTTTTTTAAAAAAATTTTAAAAGCATTACGTGAGAAACTTGAACTAGTAGCTAAGCTAATCAAATAGCTGAAATTGAAGTTTTAACAACGATGACGATAGTGTATAGCTTTGAAATCCGATCGACACATCCACGTACACATTTAGAGAAAGGAAGGAAAGACGAACGAAAGAAGGAAGGCCATTTTTTAAAATTCTTTGGTCAAAGAGTCAAATGTTGGAAGTGGGATTAGTTGCAGACTTTTTGTACCATGTACACTAGCTGACAACGACGGTATACTAGGTGGGCTATACTTTAGAGGCATATTATAATATTATAAATAATAATAATTTTTAAATTTTTAAATAATAATTCTTTAATTTATATATTTATTTATTGATTTATTAAATAATAAGTTAATTATTTTAAATAAAATTTAAAATTTAAATTAATTATATATAATGATTGATTGAAACGAATTGATGGACGTAAGAGAAAAAAAAAAAAAAAAAAACAAAGAGGAAATATGTATGCATCTTCACGTTGCGGCTGGAAGATGACTTTTAAATTAAATGTTTACTTTGCTGCGTGAAGAATTCAAATGTTGAAGTCACTATCATTTATATCCGTGCTATTTTGGAATTGTTAAATGATGTAATAGAATATTAATTTTTATATTTTTAATACAATAATTCACGTATCAGACTATGTATTCATAAATTCTCAAAAAATAAATTTCATAAATTAAATATATCTTCAATTTTTTTTTGGGGATTTTTGGAGTTTGAATGCTTTTATAGTATGAAAATTCAATATAAATTTAATTGAATATAATCATGCAAAAAACACAATGAAATTTAATACCGTATCTAATTAAATCAAGCACATATTAGTATGTCACTAAATCAAGTTTATTCTATATATAATTTAGTCCAACATGAATAAATTCAATTGATAAATAATATTTAAATTAATATAATATATTTAGAAGTTCAAAATTATTTTATTATTGGTCATCCATATCATTTTTATTTTCTTATTGATATGTCATATAAGATTGGCTTTTACAGATTTTAACACTGTTATTAACTCGCCTTTGATATAACTATAAGATTAAGCTATAACTGAACACTTAAATTGTAACTTAAACTCATTTATATTATCAATTTTTAGAATAGATATGCTATTAATGGAATAAACAATATACTAATATTTTGGGTACTTAGTTAATTCTCAAAATCCCTTCTTTATTCACTTTTCTCTCAAAATCCTTCTCTCTTTACTGATTTTTCCAACTACCATAGGCTAAATCACCAATCGTAGCCCGTGACTTTATCATTTTTCTTCACTATTTTCTCTATTTTTCATTTTAATGAATACAAATCTATATTTTCTTTTCATATTTTTATATTTTTTTTTGTAATTTTGATGAAAATTTTTAATTCTTCCTTCATAAAAGTATGATTCTTTTTATGTGGAGCGCGTATTTTCCTTTTATGAGATTAATTCATAATATTGTTGAAATAATTGATATGTTTTTTTATAGTAATTCAACCGAAATCGTTTAAAGACAAAAATGTTGAATGTGTCTTAGTATAATTACCGAGTGAAATGTGTTTCTCATTATTACATCAAGTTTAATATTTTATCAACATAGTTGTCTTTTTACAAAAGAAAACCATCATTTTTTGAATTAAATTCAACACACTTGATGCTAATATAAATTATTATGGATTGTAAGTTTATACAAGTCTACGTGAAAATAACAATAATATTAATAAAAATTTTAAAAATTTCATTTAATTTTCAATTTATAAAAATTTATTTTTTTGTACTAAATTGTAAATCTCCCTTAAACTTTTATTTCGTCTGCACTTGTAAAAAAATAAAATATAAGTTATTTCACATTGTCTCCCATTATTGTTTAAATGAAAGTCTATTTGAATAGCTAGTTAAAGAAAATTGCAATATTTAATTTAATTAGGTTAATTAAATTATGGGCTTTAAAAGTGGCTTAACCAAATGAAATCATGTAAATAAAGAAAATTACAAAATTATAAATCCTCACACATGATTAGTGCCCAACATGTGCAATGGTAAACTTTTAATTGAAAGGTGAAATACTTTTGAACTCAAAATAAAATTTTTTATATTGCTTATTTATAGAATTATGTGAATAGATGAATAAAAAATAATATTTTAGAGTAAATAAAATAATCAAAGATAATGTTTGGTAATATTAATGATGTTAAAATGTGATATAGAAATTGGAATGATATAATAAGTTTGTCACGAGCTAAATTCTGTTGTTACTGCACTTTAAATTTCTTCTGTTTTGTTTTCTTCATCCGTTCATAATATTTTGTAGCTTCGCAGTTAGATTAAAAATTATTAATTAGAGATAATTTAAATTAATATGAATAAATATAACTTTAATTCATTTTTAATCAAATTAATTAGAAAAAGAGAAGAGAAAAATAGAGTAAGAGAGATAACGATGAAAATATATTTAAAAAATAAGTAATTAATGTTATATTGAAACAATAGAATGATAATTATATTAAAATATAATTTTTTCTAAAAATGATAAATATTTTAAAATAAAAAGAGTATTTTTTTTTATAAAATTATTGTTATACCAGGAAAATATAAAATTTATGTAACATTCTACCCACTCATTTTTTCTTCGCTTTAATGTGAATTCTGCAGATAGGTTTGTAGGCAAGTGGAAAACAAGTTGTGAGATTCCGTTCAAATAGAATTGAAATTCTAAAAAAATAGAATATATCGAATTTAATTTAAATTAAAATTAAACTGATTGAAATTTAAAAAAATTAAACTGAAATCAAATAAATTCGATTTGATTTGATTCAATTTTCGATTTTAGACTCTCAATGAGTTTTGATTATGATAAATTAGTTTGAATTTTTTTAATTTTATATAAACTTTTAATGTTAATGTTTGAATAATTTATTTTTACTTTTTTGAGTCTAAATTAAAAGACAAATTAAAAAACCCAAAAATAGATTTATTCGGTTCTTTCAATTTTAAATCGAACCAAAATTAAACATTAAATTTTTTTATTTTTTAAATCAAATCAAACTAAATTTATTTTAAAACCGAATCAAATAAATCAAATTCACTTAATTTTATTCATTTTTTAATTTCAATTTGGTTTTACCCACCACGAATGACAAATTCGGTCCTAAAATAAAAAAAAGTAGTTTAAATTAATGGATATTTTGCCGATGCAACTAAATGGCTGGTCCCATTATTAATCAGTTACCCATATTTGCCCTTACTCGCTTTTAAATTACCTTCATTTGCCCATTACCCTTCTTGAGTTATTAAGGATATTGGCAAAAACTTTTTTTTTTTTAAATCCTAAATTTTTTTTTTTTACAACAACTCTTTGTTTTTAGTATTTTAGACTTATTATGAATATAGTTTACTAATGATAAATTTCTTTTTAATAAAATGAATTATTTTATCTTATTTATTAGTTTTTATATTATTTAAAAATTTTATTTTAGATGTATTGTTTTATTTTTCTATTTTTTAAGTTTTTTTTGTTTTTACTTAATTGCTTAGGAATACTATTTTTATTTGTAAATATTTTATGACTATTTATGAATAAAAATATTTTTTATTATTATAAAAAATATGTCAATGTATACAATTATGTGAATAATTATATTAAAAAATTCTAAAGTTAAGGAAGGGCAATCTAATAATTTTGCATTCAGCTGATTCACTATTCATTGAGTAACATTTGAAGTTCATTTTAGTAATTTTACATTCGTTTGTTCAGTATTTTATTGTGCAGTGTAGTAATTCAAAACAATTTAATTAACTATACTATATTTTACAATCAAATTACTATTTATGTGTTTGGGAAATTGTTTAGAGAAAAAGAAAATAAATTTTATTTGCTTTTATTTATTTTTTTATCTCTCCATGTTTGAATAAAGAAGAAAGAAGAAAAAAATAATTTTATCTTCCTCCTCATGTTTGAATAAAAAAGAAATGAAAAAATAAACTTGTTTTCTCTCTTTCAATAGAAGTATTAAACGTGAAAATATAAATTCATTATAATTTTATTCAATTATCATATTTTGTCTTTATTTTGAAGGAAAAATAATGGAGGTAAAATAATAATAATTTTTTTACTTTGTATTTTCCTTCTCTTTCCAAATAAGGGAAAATTTACTTTCTCTTTTATTTTTTATTTTTATTTTACTTTCCTTCTTATTTTCTTCTCTCTCAAACATATATTGATTGTATTAATTAAATGTAAAATCGGAATAATATTCTTTATATTTGAGTCAAATTTGACTCATTAGTGTAATTTATAAGTCAATTCGAACCAATTCATTTATGCTAATGGACAAAAACCCCTTTAAAAAAGCTACATTGGAGCTTAAACCATATATGATAATGGACAATATATACTTTATTTATGAAATCTTTGATATTTTTTCTCAAAAAAAAAAAAACCTTGAATATTAATAATTATTACTATATATTATCCAGTCAATTTCAATTACGTCTCCCAAAATGCATAGAGAGTAACATCCAAAACTAAGACGTATGCAAGACAATAAGATAAATTCAGGGTCAAATAATTATGAAAATTAAACATAGTTTAGCGATAACTTTCAGAAATCATAATTTTGTTTTTTTTACTATTAAATTAAGAACCACCCTCGAAGGAGCGATTAATTATACCAAACAAGTAAAACAATAACTACCCACTGGAAAGCAAACAATAGTGTCACAGTCATCAATCGATACCCCACACCTCTAATTTTTTTCCACGAGGAAATGGCTGAACGATGCTTCCTCTCACCTCCAAAGAACCTCCCACGAAACGCAGTCTATGCCTTAATTTTATCTTCCTTATAAATGCTCTCGTCATTCACTCTATTTTCCACTCAACTCTTTTCTTCTTCCTCTTCACAAGGAAAGTAACTCAAATTCTCTCATATGGTGTCTGCAGATGAATCTTCTGCTTTGGAACAAATGAGGCAACACCTCCTTACCGATCTCCCTTCCATGGATAACTTCATCTCAACTTCCAACTTCTTCGACCCTCCACCACCTCCCCAAGAATTATTTCATTCCCCTAGTCATCAGACTAAATCTTCTTCCACCCTCAGCCAGCGCAAACCTCTTGCCATGACTAATATATCCATTCCTCCTCCACCCACACCCCTGAAAGAGGTCCCACCGCTGCCCGAGAAGCACTACAGAGGAGTCCGCCGCAGGCCGTGGGGGAAATATGCAGCCGAGATTCGTGACCCTAACAAGAAAGGTGCTCGTGTTTGGCTCGGGACTTTCGATAACGCTGTTGAAGCTGCTAAAGCTTATGATGCTGCTGCTTTTAGATTACGTGGAAGCAAAGCGATTCTCAATTTCCCTCTCGAAATCGGGAATTCAAATTCCCAGAAAGAATTTCAATTCAAGGATAAAAGTGATAGTAGTAATAGCAGCAGCGCTTCCTCTTCTTCTTCGTCATCCAAGAAAAGGAAGATCGACGAGACAGAAAGCGCCGAGAGTAATAATAATAACAACTGTAATAAGGCGATCAAGATGGAAAATCCTTCGCCCGAGATGGATACCAAGACTTCAACGACGGATCCATTAACGCCGTCGAGTTGGAAAGGGTTTTGGGATGGGGAAGAAGTAACCGGGATATTTACTGTACCGCCGTTATCTCCGTTATCTCCACATCCGCCCATGGGCTATTCGAGGCTCATGGTTGTGTAGTGAAGAGTTGACGGTTTGTTTGGATAATTGTAGTAATTAATTAGTAAGCGTTGAAGACAAAAAGGGGCTCATTAGATGACGTAAAGATTAGGAAATTTTATTCTACATTAAAAAAAAAAAAAGAAGGAAATATAGGGCAGCCATAGACTGATGAGCTGTTTGCTTTTATGATTTTATTTAGTGTGCGTATAACTAGTTAGGGCAGTATTATGATTGCATTTCGTGGACTTAATTGCCCGATATCAAGATTGCCGGATTGTATTTGTTCTTTGAATTCATTGATATAATAATATTATATGCATATCAATAGTTATGGATTTGAATTTTTTATCAATGATTGCAAAACTTATACATATATTTTAAAAGTAAAATTAGCCCATGTTATAATATAAATAATCTCATAAGAAAGCAAATATATACTAATCAATATCAATAATATTTATTATTAATGAATTGATTATAAATTTTAAAACTTAATTTCATTAAATTAGAATTTTGACAGTAAATTTTTTATAGTAGTACGGAAGATATTTTAATAATTATGAGGTCAATTTTAACTTTATATAGGATAAATTTAATAAAAATTTTATAGTGCAAGTACATACTAAAAGAATAAAGATTTAATAGATCAAAGTCAAAAAGTTAAAGATTATGAAAAATTAGTGGTCAATATTTACTACTAAAATTATGAAAACAGTCCAATTTCAATTATGTAGTGATATTGGGACTAGTTAAATTTATAATGATAAAGAAAGATGAAATCGAGTGACTAAAATAAGATTTATTTAAATAAATAAATAAAAATTGAAAGATGAGTGAGGGCATTTGCCCCGTTGTGAAGCCGTCCTTGCATATGATTACCTCTAAATTGTGTTTCATTGTATGAACTCTATTTTCATTCACCAAAAATTAATGATACAGCTGCTTGCTTTTGTTATATTCATTCATCTTTTGATTCTTTTCTTTTCTCTCTTCAATAAAATTTTTGAGATGGTCTTCGACCTCTAAAACCTGTTAGTCCATCTCTATAGCTCTTATAGGATATTTTAATGCATTACTATTTTCTAATGTGAAGAAAGGAGGTAGTATTATGCTATATTTTCAGCTCAATAAGCTTAGCTCAGCTCACTCATCAACTTAATTAACTCATGAAGCTAATAAGCTTGTTAATTGTATTTAATTGTTTTTGTTGAATAGTTAGAGTTTGTTATGATAGTTGTCGACTTTTCTTTTACTTAGCTTGTATATAAGAGAAACTAAATAGAGTAATAAAGTAATTTTTCATTTCGTGCAAATTAGTTTTGTTGAAATCTTATAATTCAATATGGTATTAAAGCTACTTTTCTCTCTTTTCTTATTTTTTCTTCCATTTGTTTTTCATTTTCCTAGCAACCAAACTACTTTTACCCATTTAAAAGCGTTCTTTTACCCTTTCTCTCTTACAATACATTTTCTGCAAGTTTTATTCAATTTTTTCCATAATTTTTTCTTTTAATGTCTCTTTAATGGCTCATCCTTCGACTACCAAAACTAGATATGAGGACCCTACTAGTCCTTATTTTCTTCATCCTAATGAAAATCCTTCATTAGTTATTGTGACACGAGTTTTATCTAGTCCAAATTATCATTCTTGGGCTCAAGCGATGAGGATGGCGTTACAATCAAAGAAAAATTTGAAGTTTGTTGATGACAATATTAAATTTCTAACAGTAGATGATGAAGATTTTCAAGCATGGAAAAGATATAATACAACGGTGTAAGCAGGGCTTCTCTAAGCAGTATCTCCTTTCATTAAAAAGAGTGTAATATGGTTAGATGTTACGATTGATGTGTGGAATGATCTCAACGATCGTTTTTCTCAAGGTGATTCTTTTAATATTGTTGAACTTTAAGAAGAAATTTTATGCACTATAACAAAAAACTTCATCTATTACAAAGTATTATACACAGTTGAAAGTTCTATAGGATGAACTAACCAATCTTAGGCCCGTTAATCCTAGATGCGATTGTATTGCACTAAATGTGGTGAAAAGTTATGAACAAAGTGATTATGCAATTTGTTTCTTGAGAGGCTTGAATGAGGGATTTCATATTGTGTGTTCTCAAATCTTGTTGCTTGACCTATTACCATCAATCAACAAAGTGTTTGTGTTAGTTTTACGACATGAAACACAGTTAAGTGTTATGTACTTTACTAATATCATAAAACCTTCAGTTTTCAATGGTCAATCTAACAATGGTGAAGTTTATGTGAATTAAACTTTTAATGTAGCTCAACCAAGAAGATTTAATGTTTCACGAGATGTGCAAAACATCAATTCTCAGTTCTCTAATTCTACAGGGTCCAAAAGGAATATTTCTAAATGCACCTTTTGTGGTTACTTGGCTTATACTGTGGATGTTTGCCACACAAAAGCATGGTTATCCCCTTGTTTACAAGCCTAAAAATAGTTTCAAAGGTCTAGTTGTCAATCAATTGGAGGTTACTACTGATTCTCATGCTATTGAAAATCATGGATATGCTACAGATAACAAACTTGATTTTGTTTTTCCTAATGTTGTCACTCCTTCCTATCTTGTAATTTCTGAAAACAATTCAAGTGTTCCTCTTATTACTCTTGAGTAATATTCACAATTGGTGAACATGTTACAATAGTTTTCAGCTCAAAATGGTCAGTTTAATACTCACATCAACACCATCTCCAACAACTTTACGCCTCAACTCGAGTCTTCAGGTATTCATTACTGTTTTAATGCTTCTAATCAATCATGTTATTTTTTTTATTGGATTCTTGACACTGGTGCTATAGACCATTAACTTATAGTCTCCAGTTGTTCAAGAGTTTTTATCCAGTCCAAAGAGTGTTTGTCACACCGCTTAATGGGCCTTAGGTTCTTGTTACTCATGTAGGTATCATAGAGCTTTCTTTTTCTTTTATTCTTCATAATTTTTTGTTTGTTCCTCATTTTTCATTTAATCTAATTTTTGCTAGCAAATTAACATCTCAAACTCACTTTTGCATTTTCTTTATCGAAATATATCTTATCCGGGATCTTCAAAGTTGGAAGACGATTGGTTCAGCGAAGAAGCTCAATGGATTATATCATTTGTGTAGGAGCTCAATTTCTCTTCTTCACTCCATTTTGTGTTTGTCAATTCAGTTGAGTTTAACATGTGGCATTATAGGTTAGGTCATTTGTCCAATCTTAGGGTTAAGATTCTTCAGTTTATTGATCTTACTATTTCTCTTCCTTCTTACAGTAATTGTGATGTTTGTCATTTTGCTAAACAAAGAATTTTTTTTTTTTTTGTTGTAAGCACAACTAATACTAATAAGATTTTTTATTTGATTCATGTTAATATTTGGGGGACCTGTTTCCACTACTTCCTTGCATGGTCATAAATATTTTCTTACTATCATTGATGATTTTAGTAGATTTACTTGGGTACATCTGTTGAAATCTAAATCCAAGGCTAGAATGTTGCTTAATAACTTTGTTGCTTTTGCTGAGATACAATTTCATGTGAAAATCAAATGCATTCGAAGTGATAATGGGTTGGCATTTTATATGCCTCTCTAGGCATTATACACCAAACAACTTATGTGTATACCCCTCAACAAAACAGTAAAGTTGAGAGGAAACATTGACATCTTTTGAATGTGACCAGAGCCTTTAGATTTCAAGCATCCTTGCCAATGCAATTTTAGGCAAATTGTATTACACATGCAACTTATGTTATCAATAAAACCCCTTCACTTATCCTTTTTAACTACACTCCTTATGAGTTTTTTCATAATGCCAAACCTGACTTTAGCTCACTTAAAGTATTTAGTTGTCTTTGTTATGCTTTTACGATACTAGAACTCAGAACTAAATTTGAACCAAAGGCCTCTAAGTGCATATTCCTTAGTTTTCCATCTCATATAAAAGGATATAGACTTTACAACTTATTTTCTCATCAGGTTTTTGTTTCTAAAGATGTGTTATATGAACATATATTTCCATATCAATGTTATTCTTCCATTGATACCTTTATTTTTCCAGCATTTTTAGCACTTGATTTTGTTTTTGAAAGCCTTATTTCCCCAAGTTTTAGTAATTCTTTTTCACCAGTTGCATCTTTTTCTTCTCCTCATATCCCTTCTCCTACACCACCTAGACATTCAACCTAAACTCATAAATCTCCTGTATATCTACAGGACTATTGTTATCAACATCTTCTTTCTCTTTCCCATTCCAACCTCATTTATACTTCTCAACACTCTTTTGATAAAGTCTTTTCTTACTATCATCTTTCACCTCACCATCATGTGTTATCTACTGCCCTTGACCATGTCAAGATCCTAAAACATATAATGAAGATATTAAGCATCCCTGCTAGTTAGAGGCCATGAATAAAAAAATACAAGCCTTGCAAAATAATCATGCTCGAGAACTTACTACTCTTCATCCTGGCAAACAATCCATTGGTTGCAGATGGGTCTACAAAGTCAAATACAAAATAGATGGGACTGTTGAAATCTGTAAGGCAAGGATTGTTGCCAAAGGTTTCACTCAAAAATATGGGTTAGATTATCTCGATGCTTTCTCTCTAGTGGCTAAAATGATCATTATCAAAACTCTTTTGGTTGTTGTAGCACTCAAAGGCTGGTCTTTACAACAGTTGGATATCAATAATGCATTTCTCCATGAAGATTTGCATGAGGAAGTTTATATGCAATTACCTTCTAGTTTTCACTCTTCTTCACCCAATAAGTATACAAGCTTACAAAGTCTTTATGTAGTTTAAAGCAGGCCAGTAGACAGTGGAATGCCAACCTTACCTCTGTTTTAGTTGGTCAAGGTTTTGCACAAACGTCCTCAGACATTTCTTTATTCACTAAAACTTTTGAAAATTCTTTCATTGCCTTGTTGGTTTATGTTGATGAAGTCATTTTGGCTAGTGACAGCACCCAACTCATTGCAGATATCAAAACCTATTAGCATGAGCAATTCAAGATTAAAGATCTTAGTGAGCTCAAATACTTTTAAGTCTTGGAGTAGGCTAACTCTAAAACATGTATTAATTTGTCATAAAAGAAGTATACTCTGGATTTTCTTCAAGATATGGGTTTTGTTTCCTCTAAACCAATATCCACTCCTTTATCTCCTTCTACTAAGCTCTTCAAAGGAGATAATGCTCCTCATAATGACATTACTATTTATAGAAGGCTTATTAGCAAGTTATTTTTATCTCTGTAACACTAGGCCAAATATTACATTTGTTGTTTGCCAACTTTCTCAATTCTTAGATTGTCCAAATGTTCATCACATGTAGGCAACACATAGGATGCTTAGGTACTTGAAACAAACACTAGGGCAAGGCTTATTCTTCTCTTCCTTTGGCATTTTTTAGTTAAAAACCTTTGCAGATTTTGATTGGGGACCATGCCTTGATACCAGGTGATCTCTTAGTGGATATTGTGTTTTTCTTGGTGATTCATTAGTCTCTTGGAAATCCAAGAAGCAGCAGACTATCTCTAGATCTTCCTCTAAAGCAGAATATAGGGTTATATGGGTCATGCTTGTTGTGTAATTCAGTGGCTCTTGTTTTTGTTGTCTGATTTGCATATTCTTCACTCTTTTGTTGCACTTTTATATTGTGACAATCAATTTACTATTCACATTAGTCAAAATCTCGTTTTCCATGAGAGAACTAAGCACATTGAGATTGATTGTCACCTCATTCGAGAGAAAGTTACTATTGGTGTTGTTCATTTATTGCCATTTGCTTTTGAGAATCAAGTTGCAGATTGTCTAACCAAGTAACTTCCTATTTCTGCTTTTCAAGTTATTTCCAAGCTTTGCATACAAAACTTGTGTGTTGCAGCTTAAGGGGGGCTATTATGTTATATTTTCAACTCAACAAGCTCAACTCAAGTGTTCCTTACTTGGCTCAGCACACTCATCAACTTAGTTTCGCTTAGGAAGCTAATAAGCTTCTTAATTGCATTTAATTGTTTCTCTTGATTAGTTAGAGTCTGTTAAGCTTATTATGACAATTGTTGACTTTTCTTTTACTTAGCTTGTATACAAGAGAGACTAAACAGAGCAATAAAGTAATTCTTCATTCTTTACAAATTAGTTTTGTTGAAACCTTATAATTCAATAGGTAGTATCCATTGTTCGGGCATTTGTGAGTTTTTCAAAGATTGTATCGATAAGGAAGAAATGGACTTAGGATTCCACAGTCCTAAATACAATTGGAAGCGAGACACCATCATTGAGAATCTTGACTGGGCGATTTATACTTAGCATCGATGTTTCAGCGCTTTCATTTGGCCAAAATCACCGACCATTCTTAATTAAGATTTCAAGTTGCCTTAGACTAAATCCTCCTTGCAAATTTTTAGCTCCATGGTTGATGCATGAGTCATATGATAGCTTTATGGAGAGTTTGGTATCTAAATTATCAATTTGGAAGAAGGATACTTTTGGAAATATTGATCATCAAAAACGCAAAATCCTAGCGAGGCTACATGAGATTGAATCTTATGGGTTACTCTGGTATAAAAGATCTCAATCAAAATGGATTTCTTAGGTGACAAAAATACCTCTTAAGCTGCCATGCGGGGACGTAGAAAGAATATTCAAAAGTTGCCTTTAGATAATAGGTGCTATCGAGGTTTATGATAATTTTAGATAGCAGGTGCTATCGAGGTCGATGATGATGGTTTCGTGATGGCCACCTCAAGAAGGTTGGTGCAAGATCAATACTGATGGATCTTATATGGGTTCCACCAGTACAGTAGCGGCTGGAGGCATATGGTGTTGTGCTAATGGCAAGTACCTCTGGAGTTTTGCCATGAACTTGAGCTCTTGCTCTATTACATGTATACAATTGTGGGGGTCCTTGAAGGCCTTGCTTGGGATGGTGAGTTTCTTTGAGTTTTACTTTAATCTGATTGCTAGTTTGTGCAGGGCTTGAATGTTCTTATTTACTATTCTTGGTCTTTAATCCGAGGTATCAAACTAATGTTGCAACGTGATTGGCCACTGTCGATTTCGCATATTATTAGAGATTTAAATCGTGATGTGGATTGATTGGCACGATTCAGCCAGTCTTTTCCATGGAAAAATTAGGGTGTTGAACAACCCAACAGAATTTATAATTTGTTTTGATTTCCATCCAAGACCATATTTACATGTTTGTATCAATTATACAACATAATTAAGTGATTTGAGTTTTACTTTTTTTTTTTTCTTTTTCAAAATCAAAACTTTAATCACCTAATTGGATTTGGTTCAGATTTGCGAATGAGCATGTTATGTATAAAAATATACAAACCGGCTATGAGATTGCATTTTTGAACTTCTAACATCATAAATGATTGTGGATCCTAAAGCTCATTCACCACAATTTGTTTAAATTCTAACTAAGCACTAATTGATAATGCACTTTTATATATATATATACATATATAATAATGGATAATGCACTTATAATGGAAATTACTTACTTGGGTAATAAAATTATTAACCAAAGAACTTGGCTTGGATTAAGAATTTGCATTATATAACTGGAATGAATATTGATAGGAGTTTGAAAAATAAGTAGAGTACTATTGAAACTTAAAAGGAAAAAGGACAAGAAAATGCTTTGAATTAAAATAAATTTTTATAGAAGCTCCTGAGTTGATTTATTAAACTGACTTGTGGTTTAATTGTATGGTTGTTGAAATGATGATGATCCCTTTATCTTCTCTTCTTCTACTCGTAGAATACCAATAAATAACTGCTATCGTGCATAAAAAATGTCTAGAGAAGTGGCTCTTCATAGTGCTCCATATGCTAAATTCTTTCGAAGTTCCAGCTCCCAGCTCTTCTTCATTTAACTCTGTTTAACTGCCATCAGCTAATTAAATTTTATTTAATTAGTTAAATTAAATGAACTTAGGCTATCAAAATTTATAATGAATCAGGCTAATTTTATTTTTAGTAGAAACAACATTGTAGCAAACTTTAGTTATTCAATTGTCTAATCTTTAGTTTTTTTTTTTTTTTGGATATTTTTATATATTGAATATGTAAATTAACCATTAAAATAAAATTTATTCTCTAATTAATATTTTTAATATTTTATATTTTAACTACGACCCAACAATCTCATATATATATATATATATATATATATATATATATATATATATATATATATATATATATATATAACCATTAAAATAAATTTTATTTTCTAATTAATATTTTTAATATAGTATATTTTAACTACGACCCAACGATCTCATTTGAATTGAGAAATTTATAAAATTTACAGATTTAAGCTAAAATTATCATTTGACAATACAAAATAGGCTTAAAATTCTTAGATTTTAGAAAATTCATTACCCTTGTAAATCCTTCATTTTTTGAAACTTTTAAGCCCATCTAAGAACTGGGATTTTTTAAAATTCATTAGATTATTATAATATTTTTTATTTTAAGATTATTTTTGTTGAACCATTAATACATTGTTAAAATTTATGAATTTTCTAGCTAATAAATTTAAAATCTATCAATTTTGATCAAATTCATAAATTTTAAAAATCTCTCAATTCAAATGTGCCCAAATAACAAAATCATATGTATCCTTTCTTAGTTTCTTGAAATGTTTTGTTTAATTGATAAGTATCCTATTTTTTAGACTTGGCTGAACAGTTTCTGCAATAGGCTGATCTTTCCACATCCCGGACAGTAAGAAATCTCCTGCTGTTTGATACGTGATAATTTGTGCTTCTATCTAGGGTTGAATATGGTTTTTAGAATTTCCCGAATCAAATTAAAAATCAGATTAAAATAAATATTGGACTGAAAATATAAAAAAAAAAATCGAGATCGAATCGGAACCGAACTGATATTAATTTAAAATCGGTTTCTGTCCTGGTCCTCCTCTAAAAACTGCACTGAGGACTGGACCGAAATCAAACTGAAAAATATATATTGTTAATTTAAATATATATGATTTTAGGATTATATATTGATTTAATACATGTGTATTATATATATAAATAAAAATATAGAAATTAAATATTATAAATAAATTATATAGTTGTATCTTAAATATTACTTAATATAATTTTTTCTATAATTATAAAGTTATATTTTTATTGATTTTATGCATTTAAAATAAATAATTTTATGTTATAATATATTTCATAATATTTAAAAGGTAGTTTATATGAATAAATAGATTAAAATAATTATAATTATGAAATTTTTAAAAAATAAATTTAAAATTGAAATGAAATCAAACTAATAAAATAATTAAATAGCACCGAAAAATCGGATCGAAATCCATTCGATTTTGGATTCAATCCAATTTCCGTTCTCTCTCTAATTTACTATGGTCCCGATTCTTTAATTTTGAAGAATCGATCCTTCAATTCAATTCAGAGATTTTTTAAAACTAGGCTACTGCTATCAAATGATAAAAAAAATTTATTTGTCTTAAAGACAAATTTTAAAATTAAAAAATAAAATAATTAATTTTTATTTTTATGTTTCACGTGAAAAATCTGCATGTACTTTATAAAGAGATTTTCTACCGCCTGATTTACTAGAAAAATATATCCTCCACTGTTTGTAGTCAAACTTGGAAATGAAAGTCTTCCCAAAAGATCTTGACACATATAAAATCGAAATATCAAAATAATAACTCCAATTTGGAAAAATTTTTAGGTAAAATTAATTCATTAATTAAAATTATAAATTCTCTATTATATATCTGTTATATGATATTATTTATTTAAAATTTATTAAATTTAATATATATAATTATATTTTAAATAGATAATTATGATTAAATAATTTATATTTAATATTGAATTTAATAAATTTTAAATAAATAATGCCATATATCAAATATATAATAAAGAATTCATAATTTTAGTTCATAAACTAAATTCACCCAAAAATTTTTATCAAATTTGAGATGTTGCAACCTAGTCAACTACACTGTTGTTTCGGTCGTATTAGGAATACAACATGTGTGTTGATGACAGGGCAACGCTAATCTTGCAAAATAAAATGGTACAGTGCTACATACGTACAACAGTCGGTCAGCTGTTGGATCTCAGCTTTGGAGGAAAAAACAAAAAAAAAATGAATCTCAACTGTTCAATTAATATATTTTTATTAATTACATTTTTTAAATTATTTTTAAATTATTATTTATTATTTAAATAATATAATTCTATTTTATTATTTTATATTATATTATAAAAAAATATTATATCAAAAAAATTTAAATATAAAATTAAAAAATAAACTGTTACATTAAAAAAATTGTTCTAAATAGAAATTTAAAAATTTTAAAAATAAAAATTATAAAACAAGTCAAAATCATATAAAAAATTTCTCAACAAAAAATATAAAAAAGTAAAAGATAAAAACTCTAAATAAAGTATATAAAATTAAAGACAGAATAATAAATTGATAAAAATTATTTTATTTAAATTTAATAATTTTTTTAAATCATATTATATAAAATTAAAAATATAAATTAATAATAAATAATCATATATTATAATTATCCTCTCTTCAGCCCTGCCCTCCACCAGCTTCATACACATATATATTTCAATAAAAAATTATTTAAAATTAAGTTATATAATATTAAAAGTATAAATTAATTTTATTATAATTATCTCTGTATATAATTATAAATTTTAAAAATTTTATTTTATTATTTTATTAATTTGATAAAAGTTTTTTTTATAAAATATCAATTAAAGTTTAATTAATATTTATATATTCAATTTTTAATTAATTAATTATAATAAAAATAAAACATTAAATTATTTAAAATTTATTATTGTATTCATATTATCGACGCAACTAGTTCATTATTTATAAGAAAGGAAAGCTGGGTATAGGACCCTAAAGTCGTTCTCTTTATGGGTTGTCATTTTTATTAGGAGTGTGCACCATACTCGAAAATTTTTGAATTGGATTAAATTAAATTAAAGTTAAAAATTTTTTATATGAATAATAAATTTTTGAATCAAACTGAATCAATTTTTTAAAATGAGATAGTATCAAAAATTTTAAACTAAACCAAACTACTATATATATATATATATATATATATATTGTTTGTTTTACTAATTAACTCATTCAATTAATATATATTATTAATAATTAAATTATTTATTAATTATAAATTAATAGTAAATATTAAAAGTTCAATTTAATATTTAATGTGTAAGTTATTAGATATAATTTATTCAATTATCACTTATTTATTTTAGTCTTTAGTCCTTGAGCGAGTAAAAGTGAAAAATATAAAATTTATTTTATTTTGATTTATGAAGATAAAAAATATATAAAGTTTAATTTTAATAAATTGAAACAATCGAATACCCAAACTGAATTGAATAATCTTGAAAGAATCGAAGAATTAAATTAAACCAATCTCAAATTAACAAGAAACCAAATTGAACAAAAAAAAATTTAAAAATAATACCAATTCTCTATTTTTAAAATCCCGAAATTTCAATCGGTTCCAAAGATTTTTAAATCTCCGAACAGTATACATCCGTACTCTTCATGCATTAGGAATTCCTCCAAAATACAACTTTTTATATAACTTTTTTAAAATATCGTTAAATAACGTGATTTAATCTAATGATAAATAGTAATTTCATTTAATCTAATGGTATATAATTCTATTTAATCTAATAGTAAATAATAACTTTTATTTAATTTAACAGTGAATTATTAATTACAACATTATACTATAATAACGTAAATGACATTATAGTGTTCACCAATAATAAAATAGGTATTTGATAAATGAAATGTAATACTAACCAAACTAATAATTAACAGTTGTAACTCCTAACAATTAACAATTGTGACTCTTACAATAGCTATCTAGACACATAACACCAACTAAAAAAATTCCTATGTTGTTCTGAATGAACCCCACCAATATAGAAATCTTACAACCGTATCCATCCCATCAAATGCCAACTTGTTTACTAGGACAGAAATAAACTATAAAGGATAAAAGTTCAATTTAGTCTTTATGTTTCTTAATCCGTTCAATGAGATTAGAAATTAATTTTAATGCTTAGTTAATACTTATAGTTTTGTTTTTTGTTCCTTTAAGGCCAATTTCACTAAATAAAATGAAAAGTCAATTTTCATATTCTTAGAAATAATTTTTTATATTTTAAAATAATTAAAAAGTAAAAAATAAAAATAGAAAATAAACTTATTATCTTCACTCACTACTCAATAATAAAAAGAAGAAATCAGTGAGAGGAAAACTATAAAAAGACTAAAAATTAAATATTTTCATTAAATTTAATAACGATCAACAGTCTGCGATCCTACCGTCAATACAACACTAGTATTTTCTTTCAAAGTTAGCCAATAATAATATAATTGTGAAATCATCTAAGATAAGAATATAATCTTTAAACCTGCAAATTTGGCTAAATTGTAGATAGTTTAGGCTTCTACGGAATTCTATTTGGTGTAGTCGTCGTTGTCACCATAATAAATATATATTTAGATGACTTTTTTTTACAAGAAATATAAAAAACACAATAAAATATATTATAATAAAATAAAAACATTGTCATCTATATCACATAATGTTATAAGCCACTACTTTAATAAAATGTCATTAATCAATCGATCAATATATATAAAATTAATTTTAATATTAAATTCAGTTTTAAAAAATATTTTTATTATTTTGTGAAGAATTTATATTATTAATATAATATTTTTGATAAATGATCATATAATATGTTTTTGTTGGCCATAGTGCACAAAAAAAAGGGGTTGATTAGTGACAAATTTGAAATTTTAATTTTGGAGAAAACTCACAAATATGAAAGAGTAGATAAAGAGAAGGAGAAAAATGAACATAAGAATTTTATAGTGGTTCGGGTATTAACCAACCCTACATCCACTTCTTAATTCACCAATTAGACGTTTCACTCAATCACTAGTGTTTTAGAAACTCACACTCAAATTAGTGTTTATACTCACACAAAACCTTACAAGTGTTTTCTTAAGACTCACACTTAACCTAGTATCTAGACTCAAACCAAACTTTACAAGTGTTTTCTCAAGACTCACACTGAACTTATATAAGAGTTGTACAATTAGGATAACTCTTAAACCTAAACAAGAGTTTTTTATACAAGGATCGCTCTCAAACCCAAACCCAAAGTGTTTAAAACTCACACCAAATTATGTACAAAAAAATAAAGAATTAAAGTTATGAATTAACTTTGCAAGAGTTTTGACACATATCAATAGTTTTCTTCTTGCATTCAAGCTCATTTGGTGGTGTATTTATAGACAATAACCATCAAAGAGATGTTACAAAAAAATTATGCCTAAATCTCTAAGTTGTGCTAAACATATCTTGCATTAAATTTTTATCAGACGAAATTCACGGTTGAGACTGAATTCACGGTCGCTAATTTTGAACTGTGTCTAACGGTTAGTCCACGTTGCATAAAATCATTGGTCTCTTAAAAAACTAATCGTTGGATATTTCTAACAGATCTTAAAATTCGCAGTCACTACTTCAAATTCACGACCGCTATTTTCCTTTTCGGACGCGATTGTTACCGTGAAATCGTCTATCTAATCATGTAGATGTCGTTTCTGAAATTTGCGATCACTACTGAAATTTACGGTCGCTAATTTCGAAAGCAAATTTTCATACTTAGAATTTTTTACTTCTAATCATATCTATTTAACTCCCAATGAGATTTTATTTTAATATCTGCAAAAACAACATTTAAATTTGATATTAAAACCGTTAAATCTATATTGTCAAAATCAAAAGAGAGTCTTGACTTAGGTTTGAATAATTTGGTCCAACAATTTTTATTTTTATCATATAGCAAATAAATTAATAATTAAATATTTAATTTATCAAATTAATAAAAAATATAAAAATTAATAATATAAAGTTTTCACATAATAATGATTTATTGATTTATTTGGTTCAATTTATTTTTTTTAAATTTAAAATTTTATTTGACTAAATTTTTCTAAAAATTTTGATTAATTTAGTTCAGTTTGATTTTAAAAAATAAAAAGGAACAAATCAAATTAATTGAATTTTAATCAAACATATTTTTTAAAGAAATAAAATTTCATATTTGAAATAATTAAATGTACTTTATATATAAATATATAAATAATTAAATATACTCTCTCTCTCTCTCTCTCTATAGATATATAAATATATAAATAATTAAATATACTCTATGTATACATATATAATTGATATTTAATATTTGAAATAATTAAATGTACTCTATATATAAATATATAAATAATTAAATATATCTATATATACATATATAATTGATCTATAATATTTTTATTTCTAAATAGTCAAATGACATTTATGAAAAAAAAAAATCTTATGATCTAAAGTATTAATATGAAATCGATCTCAATATTACTGATACTGCATATTGACTCAACTTTAAAATCATGGTTATATTTTCACCATGAATTGTATTCGATGAGTCTACATCTTTATCAATTATGAAGATTCCTAATAGATATAATACTATAGCATGATGCAGATTGAGATTCATATAATATACCATAATAGATTTGAAAGATAATGTCCAGTAATATATCATCTTATATTACTAAACAATCAATTTAAAATTACCAAAACTCTAAAAAAGAGAGATAAAAACTCTCATAAAAACAAAATAACAAATCTAAAATAAAAATAATTTATATTTCATACTTATAAGTATTTAAACTAATAATTTATATTAAAATTTTAAAATAATATCTTTAAAAATTCGATTCAAATCGAGTTAAATTAAATTAAATTTAGTTTAATTTAAAATAATTCACAAAAAATTTTAATTCAATTTATTTTTATAAAATTAAAATTTAATTATTTTAATTTTGGTAAATCGAAGCCAAACTTATCAAACCAACCTTCTTAAAATGGCAAGGGTTCTGCAAAATAATGTATTATTCTTGCACCTTGTTAGCACCTAAAGAGTTAAGATATGTACGGACATGTTGCTGCCCCTTGCACACACCCACTTACGTATTCATTTTGATGATTTATTAGATACTACTTCCTTCCTAACCTAATAATATGGAGTTATAATCCCAGCAAGCAGCAACAACGATCAAACACTAGAAAAACATATCCTAACGTTCAAGTCTTTTCACCATCAACAGTCTGAATAAATTATTAAGTGTGGACAATACTAAAAAATAGTTATCAATAGTAGTAGACTTTATATACTTGACAAATCAAATAGTAGGCCTTTTTTAAACAATAATATATATATATATATATATATATATATATATATATGGCACATCAACTTTCAATTATTTAATTAGTAATAAGGTCAAAATATTTAAAAATAATTGTTGCAATTTAAATTAACGTAAAAGGCTTATTGATAAAATAATTTAATATTTTTTATTTTTTATGATATCACTTGAACTTTAAAATAATGGATTACCCTTGAATCTAATCAAATTTATGTAAATATATTTAAAATTAAAGTCTTAAATTGATCTAATATGGTTGATTTCCCAAATGCTACATAGTGCTATATTATCATGCGTGACTAATTTAATATCTTAATCTTCAGTAATTGTGATACTGATATAAAATTAATTAATCTTATGTAATATTTATTATTTTGTGAGATTTAAGTAATAGTAAAAAATAAAAAATTAAAATTTTATTAATATCAATATAAAATTCCTTTCCTTAATAATAAAAAAAGATTTAATCTGAAATCTATCACTTTCAATATCATTGAATTAGCAATTTATTGGTAACAAAAATAATATCTAGATATTTCATGAATATTATATTTGTCGTTCATATATTCAATGAGTGAGATAAAATAACTTTTTCAAATATACATTCCCTCTTTCGTTAACTCTCTTTTATTATCACTGGCGCACCTAACAACTGAAAAAAAAAATAAAAAATCAAGGTACTCATAATCTGATGCCAAGAAATATAAACTCAGTTGAACAAATTCATTTGAAAATATTCATGGATGGATGGGTGTCAATTATTACTTATAGGTGCGTGAATGGCTGTTGGCACGAATTGGGTCGTCCCATTACGTGTAACGAGATGATCCTGAGAGAGTTAGTGAAGATAACTTTTACGGGCTTAGTAGCTGTGCAGTGGAGCCCATTTTTTTGCACACCAGTGGCAACACATGTTGCTTATATACACGATCCACATTCTCCCATTCTACAACGTGTGCTTCCATCGATTGTGGCACAAAGCCAACGCTTGACGGTCATTTTTCTGAGCCAACAGTGCACAACTTGGGAGAACAAAAAAACAAAAGAAGTGTCTCATTAATTAGAGGATGGATATGGATAAGATCATATCCCATCCCCAAAACCAGGGTTCAAACTGTGTGCATACGTAGATTAAAAGATGATGATCAGGTGAGTCCCACATTGATCAAATGGACCCGCTACTCATGTTTAAATATTTCCGATTAACGAATGATTTTATTTCTCATTATCCAACTTTTTCTTGAACTGGCGATAAATGGCGACACCAATACCATCTCCGACACCAGTAGACGAAGCAAAAGTTCTTGATCTTATAAGACAGCATCTTCTCGGCGACTTCACTTCTACTGATGGATTCATTGGCAGTCTCGATACCCATATCTTCAATCTCCCCCACGATTTGATCCAACCCGTCAAACTCGAGAACCATGATGACGGATCTTTATCGGCCTCCGGACCCAATTCCCCTGTATCCCATGAAACTTGCAGCTCCTTCAAACCGAAAACCGAACTGGTCGACTTGACATCTACAGACTCGATGGGTTCTGGGTCGGGTTCGGTTAAGCCCGACAATGAAGAGAAGAAGCATTACAGAGGTGTAAGAAGAAGGCCGTGGGGAAAGTTTGCGGCGGAGATCCGTGACCCGAGCCGTAAGGGCAGTCGGGTTTGGTTAGGGACGTTTGATAGTGACGTGGATGCTGCAAAAGCTTATGACTGTGCTGCATTCCAAATGAAGGGCAGAAAGGCAATTCTGAATTTTCCACTGGAGGCCGGAAAGGCCAACCCGCCGGAGAACACCGGACGGAAGAGGAGGAGAGTCAAGAGGGTGGAGGTGGTGGCAACGGAAACCGGTGACGAGTCTCCTGAGCGTTGGGATTTAGGCTGCGGGGGCGGGGGCGTGAAAGAGGAGGGAGTTTTTTATGAGGAGCAATTGTCAGCGTCGTCGCGGTGGAGAGATTAGCATGGCCTTTTTAATTTCAAGATGTCGCCTTGTGGACTTATTGTATAGTACAGTGCTGTAATATTTTAAGGAAGTTGTCAGTTTTAATAAGTCCAAATTCGGGAGTATTATCATCAAATCATAAATTATTATATATGATGATTTTTATTTTTTAGTCATAATTATTTTAAAATTATTATTTAAAGATATACTATATATATAAATTTTTTATTGAATAATTTGTAATCTGATATGATATATTTAAATAATGAAAAAAAATGAAATTCCATTCTATAAAATGAAACAGTTTGTTTTTCATTAATTGAGCATATCTTTACCTATAAAAAAAGAAAAAAGAAAAAAAAAATCGAAGTTGGAGTTAATAAACGAGAGTTTACAAAAATGAACAGACTAATGTTTCATGTGGTAAAGGTATTGGGCATTTCTCCAAATACACAAAAAATGTAAAAGAGGTCAATTAAAATAATCGATTATACTGTGCCCTTTTTAGCTGGATTCATCAACAAATGATTTTTCTTTATTTGATATATTAAATTGCAAGTCATGGAAAAATAGTTTTTTTTATTTTATTTGTAAAATAATTTAGATATTTTTTATTTATAAACAATTAAATAGTATTTATTATTATTATTATTATTATTATTTTTCAAACTAAAACATTGAAGTAAAATTAATTCTCGACACATTATTTTATATAAATAAATGAAGAAGAGATTTAAAATATCTCAATAATAACTTCACACTACAAAAAATTAAATTATTTTTTAAAAAAAGTAAAAGAAAAATGAGTAAATTTTTTTTAGATGAAAGATAATAATTCTCATTTATGAAGTATTAAATACAAGATCACTAATATGTATTAAAAAAATTAAAACTTATAATTCAAAACAAAATATATCGACACCAAATATGTTGAATTTAATTCAAAAAGTGATGTTTTTTTTTGTAGAAATACAATATTGATAAATTATTAAATTTGTATAATAAGAGGAAGTAAGCTCATCTCAGTGGCTATATTAAGTCATAACTCAATATTTTTATTTTCAAAAGAATCTAGTTGAGTTTCTATAAAAAAAATAAATTAATCATTTCAACAATATTATAAATCAATCTTATAAAAAGATAATAATGATTTTTATACAAAAAAGAATTATACTTTCATGAAGGAAAAACTACAAACTCCTTTCAAAATTACAAGAAAAAAACTAAAACTATAAAAATTTATAAAAATAAATACATATTTATATTTATTAAAATGAAAATTAGATAAAATAACATAGAAAATAATGAAATTATAGGCTGATAATAATCTCAAAAAATGAGTAAATTAAAAAAAATTAAAAGAAAATGTGAAAAGAGTTAGAAAATTTATTCAATAATTCTTAGATTATTATTGTATAGAGTATTGAAGTTTACAAGATTTGAGAAATGGGTAAGGTGAGCGTAAGCAGAAATTAGTCTTTTGGAATATTGTAAAGAGATAAGCTGTCGGCTTTTTGTTTCCATGACATTTGAAAGCGTTACTTGCCAAGACAAAGCGGAAATTTTATGAGAAATTATTGAATATTGAATTGTCAGTAGGACCGTATATTTCTTCGCTTCTTTATCTTTTGTCTGTCGATGTTATAACTGGAGCCACAATTGACTTAGATATTTTTTTTTTTTGGTATGGTTGCAAAATATCTCATTTATATTATTATAATATGATATTATAATTAATAATTTATAATTAGATTAGATAAAAATTATTATTCACTATTAAATTAGATATGATTAAATATAGTTGAATTAGATAAAAATTATTATTTACTATTAGATTAGATTACGCTATTTGAAGACATTATAAAATTTATTGCTATAGAATTTAGTTGTAAATTAGCACCAAATTGTATAGTTTAAGTTATGCTTTTCTCTTTTAAATGATAGATGAAAAGTCATAATATAGTTTAATTAGCACTAAATTATATGGTTTAAGTAACTTTTATGCTTTTCTTTTTTAAATGATACTTCCTTTATTTCAAAATATTAAATTTTTTTTAGTATGTCTCAAAATTTTATCTACTTTCTTTTTAGGATGGTAGTTAATTAAGTAAATATTCATAATATTCTATTTAATTTCAAAAATATTCTTATTTACAATAAATTACTAATACCAATTTTAACTTTGAATTTATATATTTAATAAATATGTTGAAATTTCAATGTCATTTTATTTGAACATATTACTCTTATTATCACTATTTTTGTATAACCATCCATCTACTCACTATGAGTTATGATATTATCAACAACACTAAAAATATTATTTTGTAAAGTATTTTATACTTGATAAAATAAAAAAACATTAATGGGGATATTTTAGTAACAGATGGAAAAAAACATACAATAACTATAATTAATTAATTTTCTTAATATATGTATAGAAAAAAATATTGTCAAATATTTTAGGACAGAGGAAGTATATGAAAAGTCATAATGCAGTTTAAATCACTGTTATTTTTAAAAATAATTCTCGTTATTTATATATTCTTGTAAAATATTTATTATATAAACTTGAAAATTTAGTCACTTTTTAAATATTAATTTTAATTTTTGAAATTTATATTAGAAAATTTTATTATTTTATTTTTATCTAAATATTACTATTAGAAATCACGAAAACTAAATATACATTTACAATTTCTAAAAGTGCTTTAAATTTAGTTTTCTTTTTTAATTATTGAAATAAATTATATTTGTGAGATTCAAATTTTAATATTTACTTAGAAGTAGTTTCACTTCATGTATTAATACGTACATGCAACTTTCATGACACAAATTGAAGTTCCAAGTATGGAGTATTTTGACTTGTAGTGGTAGAAAAACTGAAGGACTTAAATGTCAAGTCAATTCAGGCAGTTGGTGGGGTAAGAAGGTTGGTTGCCGAACCAACCCATCTTGGTTGAGAAACCAAAGAGCCCTTTTGAAGTATTTCATTTTGCAGGTTATACAAATGCACAGAGATTTTCCCACATTATAGAATTTACAATTTCCTTGATGAAATCATAATAGAAACTATTTAAAGTTTTTTTTTTTGAAAAAAAGAAATTCGGGTTCTCCCTAAGGCACCGACTCTTAACATTACAACTCTAGACTTGATTATTACATTAGGATTTCACAATCCCGGGGCTAGAAATTGCCTCATCCTGAGCTAATCTTGATAAGTTCAACCCAGTACAGGACCTAGACTTCATGTCAACTTGATGGTTAAAAAGGTTCATGTACAAGCAAAAGTGGGCCACTAATTGATAGGTTGCCAAATATTGGGAACTTAGCTACTGCGACAAGTTTGTATTTTGGCCATCCACTTGATCTAATAATGTTGCACCAAAAGACAGCTATAGAATTGAATTGCTGAACAAGTTGATTGCATGGGAGGGGTCCCCTATTGGATCCAGATGCAGCGACATTGTTTTCCGAATTCGTATGTCCATATACAATGTGTTCATTGGATAGGATAGGACTAGGAAACTGGCACAAAACCAGTTGTAAATGATAGGTATGAAAAGCAACTTGCAAATCTGGGAGAGAGGCAAAAGAAGATATCATGTCTCTTATTTGTGGGCATCATCATCGGATTTTATCTAGATGATTTCATAATTATTGGATTTGAATTTAACAGTGCTGTTTTTTTTTTACTGAGATTTGAAGGTGGACCAGCTGAGCACAAGGGTTAGGTCCCATGACCGTGAGTCTGTCGGAGGAGTGATGTCTTGACTGTTACTTACCAAGGTATTGGTTAGGACCAGCAGAGCACAAAGGTTAGGGCCCATGACCGTGAGTCTTGCCGAGGTGATGTCTTGACCGTTACAAGGGCGTTGGTTTTTTTTTTTGGGTCAACAATTGCATTGGGGGATGACGGGATTATTGCAATACGTGTACCCTGGATCTGTGTTCAAGATACACCATGGATTTGCATTCAGAATGTACCATGAGCCTAATTTAATACACATAGTTTTACTTAAAAAAATTACACATGTTATATATATTCAAAAACATGTCTTTATCTCCTTTTTCAAAAATATGTCGATTATTTTACAACTAAAATTCTTTTTTTTTCTTTTTTATTTTATTGACTTTTGTTGTTATTATTGTAATTAAAATAAATTAATATAATATTTATCTAATTCAATTCATATTTTTTATTATTATTTTATTTGATTTAATTTTAATTTTAAAAATTTATTTTTAGATAAAAATTAAACAAGTTAATTTTTTAAAAATACATGAATCTAATAATTTAAGAATTTAAGATAAACACCAAAATCAAAATAAAATAAACTTATAATCAATAGCAATGTATTTTCAACCAAAATAATGTACTTATAGTACAATAACAATAGATTTACATTACAACATCTATAGAAAGAATATACCTATAATACAATACCAATAAATTTATAATGTAGAATCAATGTATATCCTTTATAATATTAACTTACCTTTATAATATTAATGTACTTTTATATTAAAAAATTTTGGGATGTGATTCTAAATTATGTAATTGCATTTTCAAATTAATGTACCATAACACAATACAAATGTACCTAAATGAATGTGCCTACACCAAAACACAAATATACGTAGATGTTTGAACAATATACTTCAATCAAAAGTAATGTACCTAGAAAAATAACAATTTTTATGATAAAAAAATATTATTATAATTATAAAATTATAAAATTATAATAAATATAATATAAATAAATAATACAATATAATTATATATAATATATAAAAACACATTAAAAAAACTCATCTACAAAGAAAAGAAAAAAAAACTTATGCACATTCACCTATTAAACATGTTAGGACCCCTTATTCATATTATAATATGAACATAGATTCAGAATATAAATTGTCATTATTTTTGCAACCTATTTCCTTTCAATTCCAAAGTTGGATCACTGTATCAATTTATTTATTTTTATTTATAATAGGTTTGATAGGCTAAATAACATTATGAGTTACACAACAATGGATAACTCTCTCTTTTAATAACTCCCACCACAAAAGTGAAATAAGTATATCATGCACCTCTGACCACTATGCATCATGTACTCTAAACTAAAACTCACCGTCTCACTTAAAATTTATCCTCTACCACATGTGTAACTGGACAACATCAACCATATGTGCTCGTTTACAAGTTTCACGGTATAAATCTCTTTTTTTTTTTCTTTTTTTTCTTGTTTTATTATTTTCTTTCTTCATTATTGTAATCAAAATAAATTGATACAATATTTAACTAATTCAATTTAGATTAATTTAATTTAATTTTAAAAATTTTATTTTTATTTAAAAATAAATAAGTTAAATTTTTAAAAATAAATGAATCTAATAATTTAAAAACTTAATATAAACACCAAAATCAAAACAAAAAAAAATTTATAAATGAATAACAATGTACTTGAAATAAAAAAGTAATGTATCTAGAATAATAATAATGTATTTGAAATAAGAAACAATGTATCTATAGTACAATATCAATATACTTATAATACAAAATCAATGTACCTCTTTTATAATATTAATGTACCTTCATACTAAAAGTTATGTGTTGCAATTCTAAATTAATGTATCTAAATTTCTAATTTAATATACCTATAGACAACACAAATGTACATGCAATATAATACAAATATACCTAAATATTTGAACAATAGACCTCAATTAATTATGATGAAAATAATTTTTATTAAACATATTGTTATAATATAAATTATATAATTATAATAATATAATATAATTAAGTAATATAATATAATTTTATAGCAATATAATTTTATATTGTATTAATATAATTATATATAATATATAAAATTATAGTACATAAAAATACATAAAAAATTCATCATCAAAATACATAAAAATTTCATTTATAAAAAAAAGAAAAAAAGTAAAATTAGAAAAAAAAGTACCGCTTGCATTGCACACCTATCCATTGTACACCTATTCCTTGCATGTGTTATAACTCCTAGTCTATATTATTATACAGGCAAAAGTTCAAAATATAAATTGCTATAATTGGATTGAGAGAATTGAATTTAAGATTCTCACTTTTCATAAAATATACTTTAACCAGTAGACTATGTCTGCATGTGCTTTATGGCAACTACCTCGTTATATTGTACATTTCGAGTATAAAAATGGTGTTTTATTTTGTAAACCAAGCATATGTATAAATGGTCTCAAACCAATTTTGCACGGGCTAGCTTTCACCGATCAAGATGATTCAGTGTCGTCTTGATATTTTTGGTGGGTTGGTTGAGGAAATAACTATTTCTAGATAATATCTAATGAATGTAGACTATCTACAACAAAGCAAGCAAAAGGTGTATAACTTTCTCCTCTTTCCCGTCTAACCAGTAAGAAGCATGTTTAATTATCTAACAACGCACATAGACATTTACACGTGAAGAGGTAAAGAGTTGAACCATAATGCAGATCATGTTGTGACAACATTGTCGCTTTGACCTACATACGAACACAGATACAGCCACAAGAATACAGAGATGGTAATGATCTATTTGGATTTTAATTCAAGTCCATAACATCTAAGTAGAACTGATTTTAATGTTGTCCTCAATCACTCCATTCGCCTCTTCATCAATTCTTTCTTGCAACACCTCTTTGGAATTCAAGAAACTAGGCCGATTTGTAGATGCCAGTAGTCTAGCCCACATCCTATCTGTCAACTTCACCTTATTTGTTGCCTCAGTCACCAGCTGCAATACAGCACCAGGAAACAATATACATGTCCAATCAAAAGGTAAATTACAAAAGCCTAACTTTTCTCAAGAAAATAATATGCATGACAATTTTTTAAAAATATGCACTGGAATCCTAACTTTTCTTGAATTTTATAGTTCTTAATCTTTAAATCTGCTTATACTCGGCGAGGTGGAGGAAAACTTCCACAAAGAAGATCTATGCCGAACTTTGATGGTGAGAGTGAATACTTAGCCAAAGAAATCACATGATATTATGGCTCCCTTATTGTTTCATGAAATTAAATAAACAAATAGTACAATCTCCTCCCCCATCCTCCAGAGTTTTGTAAACCAGACTTTTAAACCTGAAATCAGACCACTAACTGATTCAATTAATTTTGAACCAGTTTTCAAAATTATTATTTTATTTGTTATTATTATAAATAAAAATATTTATATTTAAAATAATTTTTTCCAATTTTAGAGCTATTTAATGATATTTTTTAAAATTTTATTTATCATTAAATTAATTGAATCAAACTGTCAAACTCGCTAATTTGGAAATCAGCTAACTGATCGGTTCACTAACTAATCCAATTTTAAAAACATTGTCACACTCTTGCCTCAGCCAAAGAAAATGAAACTAAAGCAAGCATCAATAGAATTTGGATAAATATTCACCATCTTACTAAACAGGTAGCACCACTAATTTAGCGCATGTCTACTCTTCTCATATTGTGTTCAGATATTTTATTCTTCCGTGGCTTGGGAACCTACCAATAGAATTAAGATCAGCAATAATTTTGCTCATCTTGCAGCACAGGCATTAAAAACTTCCAATCAGCTTCTCTAGAATCTGTCCATTAGAATACAAAAGATTTTCAAAGATTTGTAATTAAAATTTCTGTTTCCTTTTGTTCCGTCGTTCCAACTCCTGCTAAATATTTTCATTTTTCTTGAAATTGTGCATGACTAGTTTTGGTCCAGCTGGGTATCAGTTGGTTCACACTTGACATTCAGATATCTGAACTTGACTAACTACAAATGTAGGACCTAGCATTCACCCTTCAAAACAAGTTAAATCAGGAGTAGAAATATTCATAGAGAAACTGTGACAAACTGAAAGAGAAGTGCTTACTGCAATGGGAATATAAGCATGTCTGCTGTTCACTGGTCCGACGGTGAATCCTGTGTACCCAGCCATGGCTCCATGAACAGCACCATGTGCAAGAAGAGTGCAATAGATATTGTCTGATGCATTACTTGGAATGGCCCGAATCATATATGTGGGATCTGTAAAGAAAAATATCAACATATAGACTCGTTAAAATTCAGTCTCTCTACATTCTTGATTCTTGTTCCAAGAAGATGTATCCCAGTAAGTAATAACTCAATTTTCACCATATACAGCTTTGTGATCTGTTTCAAAATAATCAATTATGTTACTGTAAATCTATCTTTTTCAAGAAAGGAATTTCTAGCATGGCTTTTTGCATAACAAATTTCTGCTTGTTCTAATTCTTTTAAACAACATTTTAAGTATAATTGTCAGATGCTAAACTTTGAATCAAACAAGTACCTTCAATATGGAAGACTTTAATATAAGTTATGAATGATGGCACATGATAAAGCATCATACACAAATAATAGTCCTGTATTAAAGAAAGTACCTATGTATTTCATATTTACTGCCATCTTCCGGACATTTGTAAAATAATCCTGTGACACAACAAATATAAATAAGTAAAAAATGAGAAAACAGACAATAAAAAATAGGAAAAAGTACAAAAAAGTAAAATGTGGTCTAACGTTTTCTTTATTCAGTCCTTAAGGTTTAATTCATATCACTAAATGCTAAACAACAGAGTAATTTTTTTCGTACTTTCCTCAAAAAACATAAATACATGCAGAGGCAAAAGTAATAGAAACGTCATAGATCAAACAAAATGACATGCAGATACAACTGCAACAACTTAGTCATCAGCTGCATTGCAAAATGCAAAATTACTACCCAGTTGCTCAAAGGTACTAGGGGCCCGAAGATCATGTTCTGAATCCCAGTAGGAGTCATATCCCATCTCCAAAGTTTGATATCTGGTTCCATGCTTTGATTTGATGAATTTCGCAGGGAATTTTGCTAATATAGACCAAGTTCTATATTTTAAAATAGTATGTTCCATCAGTGGGGTTACAGGTAAAGGGTCGACCATATCCACCTCTATACAGTTTTTCCTTCAGCAAAAAATTATAAATAAATGAACAATAATAAAAGAAGAAGAAGGAAAAACAAAATGCCAAGTCAAGTTTCTCCAGAATGAATGGTCCACCATATTGTTATATATGTTCCCCTTCCAATGTTCAAAAGCCTCATGAAAGGCAAGACTATTTTATGGTCTTGTGGAAGGATAAATATAGCAGAAATGAGTATCAGAAGGAAACAACATTGTGTATTCCACCTTAATAGTTTCAGATAACCACAAACCACTGTCAAGCAGAAGCCTGTTTCCTGATGCATCTTTCTGATCAGCTGCATGTGTACTCTGAGTAACAAATTCCTGCCCTGCTCCTTCTGCTATCACAATGACCAAATGTCCGTTTTCCTTGAGCCGCTGTTCAATAAATTCAAAGAGCCCACCTGAACCTTCCAGATAAAATGGAGATTCTGGAATCAAGCAACAATCCTGACACATTCGAAATACTGTTAATGTTAGACATATTCCAAAGAACCAAGTCTTGCTTCTTTGTTCGGATAAGAGATCAATGATGATAAAAGTGAGAATGAACTGAATATACTATTGGAAGAAATATAATTACAAGAGATTCATAAAATTTTAATATTCCATCCTTGTACAAAGAGAACACAACCTCATTTATTAGGTTTAAATAATAAAACACTAAAATTTGTATCATCCTCGTATAAATCCATACTAGCAGACTGCAAATAACACTACCCAAAATTTTCTAACACAAACTGTCATTGTTTTCAAAAAAATAAAAAGAAAATGATAGTAATAATCTTAAAGGAAGACTTTCAAATTGCACATGTATTTAGAGACATACATGGCGGAAAAAAATTGTTTAATAAACTTCTAAACCACAATGAAAATCAGCAAAGCAATCGTCATGAGGAAAGTATCAATCCAAACATTTTTAAAGTGCAACCAAATAAATAATGAACCATCAAGTCATAACTCAAAAGAGTATGATGATTACAGTCAATTACATTATTTCCAATAAGTGCCAATTTCTAAATCTTAAACTTGAGTCTGCACCAAGTTCAGCAACCAGTAGTAGCTCTTAACTTTTTCAGCAAGAAAATTAAATTTATCCAGTACCTAATATTGGACACAACTATGACACTTAAAAGTAGAAAATCATAAACAGATGTTCATCACAAAGAAGAAAGGTTTACCACATCTCTACTTGCCAAAGTTGCATACATAGCAATGAAACCTGTAAAAGAAAGACAACAGGAGTATAAATGTAATATTATGAGAATACATATCAGCATAGCTTCTATCATTCAGAAACCTTACCACTGTATCTGCCCATTAGTTTAACAATTCCAACTCCATTGTCCACACTTTCAACCTCCACGTGTGCAGCATTAATTGCTCTCTGAGCTTCCTCAACAGCAGTATCAAATCCAAAAGATTTGTCTATCACCTAAAGCCACATATACAAAACACTAGCAGTGTAAGGAGTGAATACAACTCAACCTTGCCTTAGTCCCAAATCATTAACACAAATATTTCCAGAGTCATTTGATAGTTCTTTATTTTTAAGTACTTTTAGGGCAAATTTTACTATTAATTGAGTCTAATTTGAAAACAATACCAGATAATGTCTCACTTTTGGCTTGTATTTTGTAATTTTATAAGAAATCCTGAAAATTGGAGCTTATTGATGAATTATAAGAGTTTTCTAGGTGAAATTGTGCAGTTTCTAAAGTTCAAGGATCAAACAGAAATTTGGCAATCAAAAACCAGTTCTGATATTTTCTAGACGGAATTCGAGTCCAATTTTCATTCAAATGAGGAAGAGCCTTTGCAAAAGAAGAAGAATTCATGTTTCACCAGATCCTATTCAAAATAGGAGAGTTTATCATTAGTTTCTTTTTCCTAATTGGTGAATGATTCCTAATTATTTCTATTTTGAAGGGGAATAGGAAATTATAAATAGGGGAGAAAGTTTTTGTTTTGGATATATATAATATTTTCTGGAGAAAATTTTTGTTTATTTTATTTTTCTATAGAAAAGTCTTTTGTTTTATTTTTATTTTTCTAGAAAAAAAACTGTCCACAAGAGGAGAATTATTAGTCAACTATAAAATTTAAAGAGAATTGAAGAATACAAGAGTTTTATCATGAAAACTTTTCTATTTTATTTTCTTTTTATTTTAATGTTGGCTAGTGATTCTATTGTGAACTAATTTAGTTAGACACTTGGTATGATGAACCCTAAGATGAGTTTTGAATTGTGATTTTCTTTAGATAACACAATTTTTCATTATTTATGAAATTCAGTTGTGTTTAGTCTTTATTTCCTTGAATTGATAATATTGATTTTTATTTTAATTCGTTAAACTTAGATTGAGAAATTAAGTTATTGAATAGATTTAACACAATTGAAAGGAGTTGCATATACCCCTAGAGATCGGATAATATAAATCTTCCGGATTAAGGTCAAACCTAATAGTGAAATTCAAAGAACTATAATGCAATTTTAGGGGTTTTAATTAGGAATAAATTTCAATTAATCAACCTAGAATTAGATGTTAATGATCTTAAAAATGACTTTAACATACTAAAGAAATTTTCACAGCTCCATAAACATTGAATTAGATTGTATTGTCAGAAAAATCAATTTCCTAATAAGTCTTAGGAGGATTCAATACTTGAATGTTATTTATCATATTGATTACTTTTTTCCCACTTTCTAGTTCATATTTTCATTATTTTAATTTGTTGAATTATTTTATTTTATTTTACTTTTTGATTAATTAATTAATTCACTTAAAATTATCAGTTAAATAACAGGAAAAAAACTAATATTAGTACTTTTAGTTTTTAAGGGATCGACACTCGATACTCCTACGCTATACTATACTTGATAAGTGCACTTCCCTATTTGATTTACAGGTGTTGGCCTCGGACCGTATCATTATTCGATCCCTTGACTCCCTTGTTCCATAGTGTCTTCCAAGGTCCAACAATGATAAAGGTTTTTCTGAACAAACACAAAATATGTTTTTGCATATGGATCAAACTCAAAAGATGTTAACAATTCACATACAAACAAAACGGACAAGTCCACAAGTATTTAACAACCAGCTAAACTTAATAGGTTCTTTGCTTATTAATTATTCCACAAAAGTTTAGGTAGCAGTAGAACGCCTTGCTTCTTTTCTCCATGACCAATCTTTTAAAGAGTTTGACTAAAAAAAAAGCTAATGTTATAGGGCTAACCATAACTCGAAAATGTATAGAACTATTGTTTGAATCTCAAGCAGTAAAATGAGATCAAATGATCAATTGATATTTTGCTAGTTAGGAAAACTATGCTCAACTCAACCAAGCGTTTCAGAGCAGTTAGTGTTGGTTTCATGAATTCTTACACTCCATTCCACCCTTGAGTCTTGCTTCATGTCAAATATTCTGACATCAAATCCTTCTTGTTGCTTGAAATTACATTGTCTGGAGTCACACTGCACTCTTTTTTTTTTTTTTTCTTTTTGTGTTATCTTCTATTTGCATGTTGTTATCTTCTACTTGCATGTTGTTAGCATTCATCATTGGTTCATTAGGAATAATTGTGCACATGGCCAATCAATCATAAACAGCCTTCGCTTTACTTTTCCTAAATTAGCGTCACCTCCATCATTTGTTGTATGTATGTGCTTATTCCAAAAATAAATGATCCCGAAAACAAAGTTCCAGTCAAGACAGGGGTAGCAACAACACCAGTTAAACAAGATCTATTCTGTCGAGACAAGTTGGCCTTAGGATAAAGTTATCGCTCCAATACATTAGCCTGGATATGTTAAACTTATGGAATGGCCAATATAGCAAGTTCATAGACATTTTTGTTTTCAACCATAAAAAGTAGAGCATTGTTGATAAAACTTACAGCAATATCGTTATCAATTGTCTTGGGGATCCCAGCAACTGCCACTGGAAGACCACGTTTCTCAACTTCCTTGACAAAAGACACGAATCAAGGAAAACAAATAAAAGCATGTCAATGTTGCTTCACAAATGGGAAGAAAGGAACAAATTCTTTTGCTAGAGGAAAAAATCACCTTATAAATTAGAGCTGCTCCTTTCTGGGTGCCATCACCTCCAATAATATACACCTAAAGTCCATGAAACGTTAGTTTATCTGTTTCTTTCATTTCTTTGCTTTTTTTTTTTTTTTTCCAAAAAAGAAGAAAAAAAAAAAAGGACAAAACCTCAGTATTCCAGAAAGCAATGGAAGAGAAAAAAAACATAGAGTCACCTGGTTTATTCCCCTGTCCTGAATGTTATCGACTATCTTGTTGGTGTCATGACCTCCCCGAGAGGTGCGAAGAAAGGTTCCACCACGCTTATGGATATCATTCACAATTTTAGGATTCAATGCCAAGGTGTTCTTTGAGTAAAAGCCTCTATAACCTTCCTGGAAGTTCTAATCTCATTACCACAAACTAGAAAAACAAACAGAAACAAAAAGTGAACAATAAAAAGAGAACCCTCCTGAAAATAGCAGCCGCCTTAGTCCTTAGGCAAACCAAAAGGAAACTGACCTCAATACCAAGTATATCATCAACACCATACATATAGTTCAATCCACAAACAATCTCTCGAATGACCGTATTGATCCCGGGACACAACCCCCCACAAGTGACAATGCAAGCGCGCACTTGTTCAGGCGTAAAATAGACCTAACATCACTCACAACAAGTCGGTCACAATCTGTATCTACTAGCTTTTCTTCTAACATATCAAAAGCACATAATAATAATGCAGTTGTGTTAGAAGAAACATGAGAATACCTTCTCTCGAGGCCCTGCTCGCCTAAAATGCACTCCTCTTGAACTATCTCTCTGGACAACAATCTAAAGTGCACACAATACCACAGAGTTCTATAAGATAACGAAAATAAAATAAACTAAGCCGTCCGAACTTTGGGAAAATTGCGATTTTCTATTCACCTGTTGCGCAACCACATCTTCTGATGTAACGAAAGTTTGCCTGTGCATTAATTAGGCAAAAAAAAAATATTATTAATTAGCAGGAAATCCAACTTTAGTTGCTAAACGCCGGTGAAGTGATGGACATACTTGACAATAGCATACGCTTGGCTGCTCTTCAGTGGATTTGAATACGACTGCAACAAACCGAAGGAGAGATGAAGAAGTGAAGTTAGATCATGATCAGTTAATCACATAATTACAGTTAAAAAAGGAGAGGAGAAGTTACGGGCAAATCGGGGAGGAAATCTGTCAAGTGAGGGACATCTTCGAGGACGAAGCCATCGTCGATCGCGCCATTGAAATTAAGAGCTGTGATAGAGCGATTATTTTGGCGCCAAAACAAAGATTGCTTGGGAAATTTTGAGGATTTGATATTGAAGTTACGGATAACTGGAAATAGTGTCCGGTTGTGATAGTTTGAGCGAAAAGACGGTTGATGGAGGAGAGAACGCGAGCATGCGGTTTCCGATATGGAGGAACTGATTGAAAGATCCATGCGTCTATATGATATATATAAACTATTTTTGTCTTCAGGAGGTAAAAAAAAAATTGCGGAGAGATCACTGTAGAGAAAAGCAGCGAGTAAGAGTTGAAGAATTGGTACTACAGATCCACCACTCAAATCAATACAGGCGTACAGTGGGCAGTAGCTCAACTGTTCAATTATCACAGTTTATCAGAGAAGATTTCCCACATAGAATTGTTGTTATCGCTTTATGAATGGGATTGATTTGCGATAATATTAGTTAATAATTTACATCGTGGGACTCCATAATTTCATATATATTTATAAATATTAATAAATTTAAAATATTTATTATTAAATCTATAATTAAGTAATTACAAAAATTACTTATTTTAATTTTTAAGATGAAATTTATATTTATAATTATTTTTAAGCATATAGTTTCATAGGACAATTTTAATTATTTATACACCAAATAATTAAATTATTATTTTAAACAAATAATTAGTTTTGACATATGACAATTTTTTGAAATAAATAAATTTTAACACAAATTATATATATATATATTGATTTTTAAAGTAATCAATTTAATTTTTATAATAATTCAATTAAACTTATTTAAAGACTCATTTGTAATAATATTATTCAAATAGTTTGTCCAATTTTTGATAATTTAATTGGATTCATCTGAAAAAAAAAAAAATTGAATTATGATTTAATATAACCACAAATAGATAATATATTTCATTATTAAGCTAGGCTTAATACTCTAATAAAATAGTTGTATTTTTGCAAAATTACTTTAATTATTCATCGCAGAAACAAAAACAAAATAACAAAACAGTTGGATGAGAAAGAATTTTATCATAGATAAAGTTAATTTGGATTCTATTAATTTACTCGTGTAACTGAACTGAATTGAATTTGCAAAAACGTAATATCTTGTGGGTTGGTTTTTTCTTTATAAACTTCTTCGATGATGTATTTGTCTGTTACTGTAAAATCTTGATATCTTTTGGCTTGGTATTTTCTTTATAAACTTCTTTAAAGTTGTATTTCGATTACTAAGTTCTTACCTTCTTACCATTTCCCTTTGGATGACTCACCATACTCCAAATAAAACGCTCCCAATTCTCACCTTCTTACCAAATGGATCGGTATAGTACCGCAGCTAAACAAGAATGAATCCCACTCGGCTCACTCCATCATTTAAAACCATATCCATTGATCCAACGGGCCTACCCACACTGATCCTAAGCAGATGACGGTACATCTGATTTTCAAACTACTTTTTCCTCCTCGATTTTTTTTACAGAAAAAAAAAATCCTCATTAATCTCCAGTTCTACATTATGCTAGATCCTGGGAAAATTAACGTCTCTTGAATTTTGAACCTTCATGTTGACAAACTAAGGTTGTTTTTTTTAAAAAAAAAGCCATGATACATGCATTCGTGCTTTTGAACGTAGGCGAATAAATAGCACATCTTGCATTTATTGATATTATTGCATACATTTAACTCCAAGTAATGAATAAACAAAATTTTTTATTAATTACTGAATTTAGCTACAGTGTTTATCTGAGAAGCAGTAGGCAGTCAAACTTCAACCTGCAGACAACAAAATTTTAAGCAGAGCTCAATAAGTCTAAAAGGGAAGGACTTATCTCTTCAATTTCGCTTACCATGTAAGTTGTTTGCAACCTGAAATGACTCTGTTCTATCCAGGAGTCATTGGCTTCTATAGAAGAAAATGATCAATCATATGTTGAATGACATCCGCACCCTCTCTATGCATTACATGATCTTTGACCTGCAAAGCATCCAGAACTAGTTTGCTGCTTAAGAAATGATGAAGTTGATTACAAAGTTCATTTTCAAGGTCTTTTTCTTGAAATCTAAGCATCAGAGACACCAATATAGTTCCAATAAATCATATCCATGCCAACGCATCACTACATGCAAACAAAACCAATGGCAGGGATGTGCCCGTAGTTGCATGAGAGCTTGCAACATATGTATGTGTATGCATGCATGTCTCAGTGTGTGTGTGTGCGCGAGAGAGAGTGAGAGTGAAAGAGTGAGGAAGGAAGGTATAGGAGAAACCTGTATCACACTATGAGCAGCGAACCTCTGTCTGCAGGTGTGGAAGCTAACATCCACTTTTTCCCATGACACATGGGAAAGACCTGTCACTAGTTCCTCTGCATAAATAATTTCCAATTTTCAAACTCTTAGAGCAAAATCCATCACAAAATGCAATAGCAGGCACTAGAATGTCCAAAAAGCATTTTCATTAGCATGAATTAGTGAAGTTAGGACAGGCAAGGCCACAACAGCAACTAGCATAAGCAAATAAAGTAATCAAAATGTTAACATCTTCAGATTCAAAAATCACCAATGCACACCTTCTAGCTTGTCAGAGCATTTATCTTCTGTTGTGATAACTTCATAGTTTTCAGCATTACAGGCCTTGCAACGTTCTTCATATACTATATGTGGATATTTTTCACTCACATAATCCTCCCACTGATGTACAAAGAAAGTCACTGAATTGCAACAAGAAAGCAAAAAACCCTTAAATAAATAATTTCAAGCAGATATACCTTTGGCAATTCACTGTTACGCCTAATCGATGACGTTCTCCAGCCCACAATATCTATATGGTACTTTATGAAAGAAACAACAAAGATGAAAACTAGGAAAATTTCAGGTTAATTTTACTCATTGTCACCATTTTTTCACATTTTTTTCATCATATTCATTTACTTATTTTTTTGTTTCAAGAAAATCATTCAGTTTTTAAACTCATCTCATGAACGTCATATAGCTAATTTCCAGACTCTTGTGGAGCTTAAAAAACAAAAGAAAATCACTCAAAAAAAAAATGTAACAACCTCAGAATTAAGTATCAAGAATCTAAAACAGACAAATAATCCAAATGAAATGCACTTTTGGTCTTCAAAAAAAAAAAAAATCAAAAACTTGCTACATGACCTTCATAAGATAAACAAAACACCAGGTGATCAAGAGTGAAATCAACTCCAAAATTTCAGATCATTGATGAATGATAATCACCTAAAATGAATTATTAGGATACGGTCATAGCCCACATTTGAATACACAACACAACGTTTGAATGTGCGCAAAGCAGACCTGCACATTGAGTTAGATGCTTTTGTTCAGTTACATATTTGGATATGACACAAATGACACCTATGAATATCAATAAAGCAATTCATAACAATTGGGATCCAAGCGGTATACATGAAAAAACAATCACCACAATCTTCTATCATGCGTCGAAGTAATGGAGGTTTTCCCTCATCATCATCGGTGAGGAAAAGGTGTCGACCTGTTCTCTTAAATATCCAGTGAATAACAAGACCTGCAGCTTTCTCGAAGGCAGGTACACCAAATAGAAAAGGTACCTGCAGATAAACAGAAAATTTTTTTTTCTTTAAAATGAAGTCCATTAGAACCCAGGAATAAGTAACGATTAACATTTTAACAATACATATCAATAGAAGAAAATGAAATATTATTCACTTCTCCAGAATCAGTAATAAGCAGGGTAATTATACTGTGAAATAGAATTAATCATCCTTCCAATTAGATATCAACCCACAATTGCCTAACCAAATAAATTTGCCTAACACAATCATCATGCATTCTAAATTAACTAACAGAAAAATGACAACAGAAGCAAGGAAAACTGCTAACTTGACACAGCTTCACCTAGAGCAGGTGAAGGATGAAACTCCAAGCTATCAAGCTAGCTCAGAGCATAGGAATCTAAAAATTATTATGAAAGCAACCTCAGCATATGTTTTCTAGTGTCGAAGGGTGGACATTTGATGATGTTTTCGAACTTAGATAAACAGAAAAACTATATGATACCTGCTTATTCCCTCTTGAGCCAAGATGAGGCGTAGCAACAGTGATGAAGTTCACAGCCTCCAAGCCACCTATTGTAGCCCTTAAGTTCTCTTCACGTGTATCAGTTGTTGAATCTTCTACACTTTCCTTTCCGGGTCGTCTATACAATCTCCCAATTGCATATCTGGCCACCAGTCCTCCCACAGAATGAGCAACAAAGGAAATCTTTCGTAAATTTGGCTTTCTTTGGATCACTTCAATTACCTGGAATTTACATTCAATTAGAAACAAGGTAGAAGGTGCGATAAATGCAATTATGGTTAAAGAAAGCAGATTTGGTATAAAGCTAAAAATACATTCCATAAGACACAAGTAACAAAATACCAACCTCCTCAGCCAACCGCTCCCCCATCACATCCACACCATCAAGAGTCAGTCTACACACATTTCGTTCGCTACCTACAGGGGTTGCAAACCAACAAAAGTATTCTATTTTGGACCAATCACAGCTTTAAACTTAAATCCAAAAATAAAAAACAACAATACCAACAAAATAGGTTGGGTTTATCATTTATTTTGTAAACATAATTCAGGAAAGGAAATGCAACTCACAATGAACAATCACTTTATCAGGAAACATTCTAACAAACTGCTCAGCTCCAAACTTCCAATCAGAGGCACTGCACATAATCGCATAATCACAAGCAGCAAACAACATAATCGAAAGACTCCTCTAATTAATTAAGAAGTTCTAAATTCAATAAATTACATTATCTGAAATTGAACAACACAAGAAAATTAGAAAAAACCCATCTATTTGACGCGACGAATTGCAAATTCGATCATACCTAAGAACTCAAAAAAAATTTCAAAATAATAAATGAAAATTTCAATAAAAAATAAAAATCTGACCTGCCAAGGATACCGTGGACCATGACAACGAGATGATCAGCAGAAGAAGAATCAGAATCTTTACAGCTCCACACGTCGCAGCTCCCATTCACCGACTCAGAGGAGCAGACTCCGTTCTCTACGGTTCCATTCTTTACAGTCCCGTTCGCCATGACTTTTGTCACTTTCAGGCCAGAGCACATGCATTTGAATACGGAAGGAGCTGGGGATAGAAAGAGAGGTGTTTGGCTTCGGTGAAGAATTCTCTCGGCAAAGTTGACGAGGAGATTTGGGTATGGTTGCTCGCGAGTTGGTTGGGACTATAAGAGAGAAATGCCTGTGGATGAAGGAAAGCTCATAAGCGTCGCAGAAGGCCTTATAAGAACTGATTCGGAGTTGTGCTGTAGTGTTGAATCAATTCGTGCTTTGCGTGCGGTTGTCTCTGAATTTTCTCTGCGTCGGCTAATTATTAACAAATTTTTCAAAAAATTTTGATTAAACACGATTTATTTAATTTGAGGAATTTTCAATTTACACCATAGTTTATGCAATAAAATTACTATTAATATATTACCAAACGCATATATTAATTGACATCAGTTATTTAATTTAATAAAAAATTTCGAGTTTAAATTTAAATTTTATCGCTATTATGATCTATTTTACTTATAATACAATAAATTATTTATCTGATGATCTTTAATTAAAAAATTATAAAAATGGAATTTACCTCTAATGCAATAAATAAAATAATTTGTTAGTAATAAACAATTAGATCAATTTTCTACTTTTTAGTAATTGTTTGCATAATCTGAAACTTCTTGATATGGCTTAATTTTTTAAAATTTGTTAGATATAATTCAACGTTACGTGTGAGCTTAATTAAAGCAAACATACATTGTTACCACTACTGCAAAACTTTATCCGTTATCCCAACAATTCTCTTATCATTTTTTTTATTCCTTATTTTTTTATTTATCTTTTATAAACTTAGCCATCGACCACTTTTGTTACAATCAAATAGATTTTTTTATTTTCTTTTTCTATTACTTTTTAAAATAAGTTAAATTTTGTTACACATGTAAATTTATATTTCAAATATGATTATTTATATTTTTCAGCATATGTTTATTAGATTTTATGTGTTTTTATTTTTATTATAAAATTAATGAACTATTTTTTCATATATGCATGTTATTTTTTTATATTTTTATATTCAAAGTTACATAAATTCAGTTTCAAAAAGTCGACTTCAATCATTTTTAAATATTCAATTTATTAAATTCATTGAAAACTATTAAATCAAAGTATGATTGATAATTATTATCGAATGGAGTAAACTTACAAAAAAGTAAATTATATTATTTTTATTAATTAACTTTAGAAATACTAGGGAGAGTTTTAATCATTTAAAAAATCTTAAATTTTTATATTTCTTGATATAATATTTATTATAGTGTGTATTTATCGTTTAAAATGTAAAATTCATATTGTTTGTTAAAGAAAAAGACAAATAATATATCATATTAGAAATTCAATATTAAAACCTTTATCTCTCAATATTTTAAAACATTGTGTTTTATAAAATGTATTTTTTATATGATTTTAATATTTTAATTTAGTGTTTGGTTAAAGGATTTCAAATAAAGGCATGTGACTTGAATATTAAAATAAACTACTTCAATGAAATTAGTACACTATATATATTATTATATTATTTTTTTCATTTAGTCTAACGTTTGCTTATTCAGATTCAATAATTGAATATTCAAATGTTGAAATAAGTTTTTGGTAAATAGCAACAATTAGTGTTTTAATTTAAAAACTAACATTTAACATTTAAAAAATATAATTGAAAGTTGAAAATTAATTTTTCTAGCATTTAAATATAAAAATCGATATTTAGATTTTTTATTTAGTATTAACCTTATATTTATCATTATATAAATTAATATTTTATAAAATTAATTATCTTTTTGTGCAATTATAACCATGTATACAATTATTAAATTATCAAATATTTTATTTTTATTAATTATTTATAATTAAATATTGATGTTAACCATTAATTACTCATCGTTGATTGATACAACTAAACTAAAAAAAGGCTTTATATTGTATTTTACAGTTTGTAGATGATAATGAACGAAAGTGGGTTAGAAAAGTAATGATTTTGAGATGACTTATTATTATTGGTAACAATGATTAACCTTTTATAAAACACTCTGGTTGCTTATATTTTTTTGCCCTTTTTAAGGATAGTTGCTTAGAGTACTTGAAATTAGAAGACCATGACACATTTGAATTGGTAAGTGCGGTCACGTCATAACAGTAGAGAAGTTCGCCGTAGAGAACCTAGCTGGATATCAAATGGCAACCGCGTCAGGCATGGCGCGTTGGTCGGTTTATTGACTCCTGAGGACGGGGTCCCTTGCACCCCTTAATTTTAAAATTTTATTATAATTTTAATATAAAATTTATGTTATGTTAAAATATACATTAATTAATTATAAATCAATATATTTTTCATATAATATTAATTTATATTAGTATTTTATTTTTAAAATAAAAATATTTTTATAATTAAATTAATATATATAATTTTAATAATAATAATTTCTATATATTATTACAATACCAGCACAACGTGTGAAGGCAAAAAAATTTATATAGATGAAATTTGAATTTTATCATAATCTCGTAATCACATATTACTATTAGATAAAAGAGACATCAATTTAGTAAATCATGGTTATTATTCATTTTTTATCCATAAATTACGTGAATTTTCAACCAACTTAATGATCCTATATTTTATAATAATAATATCTTAATTTGGATACAAAACCAAAATATCAAAGTCAAAATAATATTTGACATGGGTATCAATCTTAATAGAAAAAAAAAAATAACTTATATCATAATTTAAAATACTATAGTTAATTATCTATTACTACTAATATAATAAAATCACCTATTAGCAACAAAAAAGTTATATTATAAAAATATATTATTAATAAAATTATAGTTTATACATCAATTAATTGTAAATTTTCAAGCACACAAACTCATAACAAAAAAAATAATTTTATATAAAATTAATACTCTCTCGTTAATTTACTCTCTAAATTCTTTAATAGATGTTGTTTAATGTTTTTGCATATATATTAAAAATTGTATTTAATAAACATTTTTAGATAAGTAAAAGACTATATTATTATTAATTATTTATTTTTATAAATTAGTGCGCACTCTACAAAATAAATAATTATTGTGAAAAAGATAAATGGTAGAGTTAGAAAAAAATAATTAATACTTATGAAAATTGTCAAACGTCAAGTATTATTAAAAAAATTTATCTTTAAAACGACATATAATTTGGAATAGATGAAGTAATAAATTATTTTTTTCCTTTTGATTCGTTTAAAAATATAAGCATCTTTTTTTTTAATTGTTAGTTTAATGATTAAATGTCTCAAAATACCCTACATTAATTAACATAAATATCAAATGCCCTTTATTAGTTAACATAAAAATCAACCTCTATAATTAATTTTCACTTTTTTAACTTTAAAAATGCATATCATTATATAAATTTTTTTGAGTTTTAATATAAAATTTTTAATTCTTACTATTCTTGTGAGTTGACAAGTTCACTACATTTAAATTATTATGCTTTATATTAAAAATATACTGATAATATTTTAATAAAAATAAAAAACAATAATATTAAATGAAAAAACTGAATTTCTTAATTTTATGTAAATTGAAAATGATTTATCAAAAGTAAAATGGGAGAGTAAATAAACTAAAATTCAAAATTTTTTTTTTTTGGTTCATTAGAGAGCTTAAAGGCCAAAGGGAATAGACCTACCATTATCAAATTTCAGAAGTGCACATCTTAGGTCATGAAAATGTAGTCAAGTGCACATATTTTTATTTTTGGTCGATACAATGACAGCGAAGCTGAAGAGAATAATAAATGTTTGTAGCGTGAGTGACTCACAAGTGGATGTTGTAATTTATTGGTTAGCAGCCGCGGGGACGGGTAAAGCTCCACATGGACTTGCTTGCTGGAGATTGGAAGAAAGTTGTACAGCTTAATTAGTTTGAAGCAACAAAATTAACTAATGTAGGTTTGAAATTGATTGCAGGTGAATCATCTATTGCATTTATAATAAAACTAGGCTTATCTGGGCTACTGTTAGCACGATTATAATAACAATTTAATTTATTGTGTATTTTTCAAGATTGCATAAGAAAAATTAACTAAACTAATTATGTATTTTAAAGATTGTATGAAAAAATTAAATAATTATTATTTATTTTTTTAAGATTGCATTGAAAAATAAGAGTTTTTTTTAAAATATCTGTTTAAATAAAATTTATTAAATCAACTAAAGAAAATTTAAATAAAAAAATTAAAAAAGAAGTTGTCATATGTACAAATATTGACATCAATAGCTTTTGTTTTAGTAATATTTAGCAAATTTATCAAAAAAATATTTATATTAAGTAAATAGTTAGTGCTATAATTAGTTTAAACTCATGAATAAAAAAACTATAATTAGTTGAATTTTGATGAGTTATTTAAAATTAACATGAATAAAAAATTGATAATAAATAAAAATAGAGATAAAGATTAATAAAAATTAAGTGATTGTACATTTTTTAAGATTATATGAAAAATTAAGTAAATTGAATATGCATTTTTTAAGATTATATGAAAAAACTAAATGAATTATTACATTGAAAAAAATAAGAATCTCTTAAAATATCTATTAGTATGTCAATTAAAGAGAATTTAAGCAAAAAAAAAAATTAAAGAAAAAATTGTCACCTAGATAAATAGTGACATCAACAACTTTTAGCTTAATAATATTTAATACATTTCAAAGTTGCCAATGAGATAAATCCGATGGGATGAACTGAGGAGTTTGACGCAGCCTAGCAAGTTGGCTTTCTCCACAGAGAAACACAAGGAAAGGTGCTAGGGCCCTCAATATCGTACAGTAATTCATAGATTCAATGATGAAGCTTTGGATTTGCTGACCTGGATCATATCATCAACCTGAATTTGTTATCCACTCATGTCCCATTGAATGGGAAGAAGACTCCCACAAGCCCACAAATAAAGTATATATGCAGCCATCTAGTTCTTAATTATTTTTACCTAATTTAATGCCTCCTTCCTATGGCGTTATCCACATCTCTATATTTTAAGGGCTCCCGACTAGAAACTTGAACGGAATCGATGGTGCCTGTTCCCCATTGTTTTTTTCTTTTTTTTAAAAAACTTATCCCTTATTCTTTTTTTAAATAATAGACTGAATTAGCATTTTGAATTATATAATAAAAGTAATTATGTCCTTTTAATACTTTTATTAAGCTGGTGAAATTTCTTATTTATAATGATTTTAAAAACAAATCTGAGACCAGGAAGGCCATCTGATTTGCTTTTTCCCCAATTCTGTACTTGCGTGTGTTTTTTTTTTGGTTATTTCTTTGGCTTTAAAGATAAAGCACCTCGAGAGTGCAAGGCAATGCGACAAGTTTCGGTGTTCAATGTTTTCCAAGATTCCAAACCGTAAAAGCAACGAAGCAAGTGCAATATTTGTTACGCAAGGCATTTTTCAAGCAAATTAAAATTTAGTGACAATTTTCATATATCAAAATTGTTGAATCACAAATTTTCTTTATCGAATTCATTCAGACGTGTCACGTGTGAGGTATACAAACTGTTGAAATAGAATGTTATTCCTAACTTTTAAATCAAGCAACAATTGGACCTTCTTTTACCACAACTTGTTTGTATTCGTTTAGAAAATCAAAGACTAAATGTGAATTAAACACAGTAAATAATTGTAATAACGAAATTTAAAAATAAAACACTTGAAAAATTAAAGAATTGCTTTATATTGAATGTTGGACATGCTTGTAAAGAAAACAAATATACTTATTGATTGATATTGAAAATGAAAATAATGAGCAAACTTGACTATAAAGAAATATCCAGCAAAACGCTTTGAGAAATTAATTGACGGGATTTCTGTAATTGAAAGATTGATTGACTTGAGTATTGTCTGTAAGATTTGATGTGTGTGGAATCCCCTATGTCCTGTTAGGTGACTTCCCTTTTATAGAGCTCCAACGAATAACCTGCACACAAACACAATTTCGTGTTCTTTACTCCTCACTTGATGTTTCAATTTCTCCACTTCTTCCTATTTTTTAGTCATTTCCCTATTTTTGCTTAACTGTTTTTCATGTCGTTCTGCAACCATAAATGATCTGTTTAACTTTATTCTAAATTCAGATAATAATTTTTTTTAATTTTCATTAAATAAAAATTATTTATTTATTTTTCATTAAATAAAAATTATTTAATTAAATAATTTATTTAATGTGCTACACAAAATTATTAAGTTAGGCTGAAAATATTTGAGTGCAGATAAAAATATTTTAATAAAATAAAAGTATTATTAATGAAGCTTTAATTCAGTAGATTGTCCTCACTCTTAAGCGTTATAAAAAGTTATTAGTTTAAGAACTATAAAGATTTGAATATATTTAATCTTCGTTTTTGCCTAGTTAACTAAAAAAAATAAAATAAAATAATCCAGAATTGAATACATTTAATATTCAATTTATAGAATTTTGAGTTTTTCAACTTCAGAAGTTCACTTATAAGTTGTAATTCAAATTCATAATTAAGTTTTTTTAGAATATATATACAATCCTTTTTTCACATGTAAAACTTTATTTTTCTTATAATAACAAGAAAAGTTTCATTGAATTTATAGGATTACTTAATGTTATAATCATTTCAACTAAGACTGAGCACTCGATATTATTAAATCATATCAAATATCTAAATCGAAATTCAAATAAACTAAAATGGAAAAAAGTTTGAATTACAATTGAGATTCAAACCACTCACAAATAAAACTAAATTCAATTGAAATAGTCAAACTAAATTGAGATATGTTAAATATATTTTGTTGTGATGATTTTTATATATTTATAGTTATAAAGCTAAAAGTATGTGTGAGTGTCAATATATATATATATATATATATATATATATATATATATATATATAACATTTTATAATACATAACTTTTATTGTAATATATATATATTTTAATTAAACTATATCCTATATATGAAACTGTTTACTCCCTAAACTCCTAGCCAAATACAAAATTTAAAAAAATTTAAATCATATATTTCTATCAACTAGTCAAGTTTCAATTCTAAATGTTTATGATAATTAAAGTTTAATTTGACACGGATATTTTTCAATATCTAGCCAATTATAAGGTTGGCTCAGTTCAAATTTAATCAAAATTAAAAAATTAAAATTTTATAATATCTCAAAACCAATTAAATCAAATTGAAAAGAATTAAGAACTTAAACAAACCAAACCTATCTAAGTTAATTCAATTTGATTTTATTTAATTTTTCATGTTTTGGGTTGCTTTCAAGCTCGTATCTTTAGGTTTAGGGCACCTTTAGTTTAGTTATAGCGTCAACAGTGAGTAGGGGTATGCAAATGGTCAATTTGATTAATTTAGTTCAATTTTTTACTAAAATCAATCAAATTGAATTTTTTATTTTTCAAATCGAATCGAATCAAAATTTTTTAAAAAATCAAATTAACAGAACCAAACCTATAAATTTTGATTGGATTTAGTTCTATTTAACTAAGTTATATGTATTTTAAATATGGTTTTGGTTTAAATTGGTATGATTTAATAATAATTTTGATTTTTCCAGTTTTTATATAAAAAAATCAGATTGAAAATAAAAAATTTTTAAAAATAAAAACTGAACCAAATTAATTTTTATTGAAGAACTGAACCGACCGAATTAAATCCGTTCTATTAGTTTTTTCATTTCGGTCCAGTTAATCAATAATTACCAATCAGCGATCACGGTTTAACTATGAGCAATAAAAAAATATAAAATATTTAATAATTTAACAATTAATATATGGTTATAATATAAAATATTAAAAAAATAATTATTTTTATATTTTAATTAATTTATATGAAATATTAATTTGTATAATGGTAAATAATAATAAATATAAGATTAATATTAAAAAATATAAATGATAGCTTTTATGTTCAAACGCTAAAAAAACTAGCTTGCATCATTCAGTAATATTTTCTAAACGCAGAATGCTAATTTTTAAATTAAAATGATGATTGTTAATGTTTACCAAACATTTTTTACAACGTTTGAATGTTTAATCATTGAACGCCAATAAATAAATACTAAACTAAACAAACACTTTATTTTTATTTAAAAGTTTCTAAAATTATTTAAGAAAATATACCTAAAACTTAAAAGAGAATATATACATATATTATATACGTGACGTATTCTTTAACAAAATAATTATTTAAGTTTCAAATTTCATAATTAATATACTAAAAAATAATAATGATAAATAATAACAAACAAAACTTGATCCTTCTCCCTAGCATATCCTCCTTTCCACTGTAGAGAAAATAAAGCACTAATTTAACATTACATGTCATACTAAGCAAAGCTTGGGTTCACATATTATACAACTTGTCACAACATCTGAACAGTATTTATTATAATTAACTACACAAACCTAATTAAAGAGCAAAACATGTCAAAATTATAATTTATTCCATAAGTTTGGTTAGATTTTAAGAGTGAAAAATTCAGACAATAATAAAGTCAAGAAACTCACATGAACAATTAGATTTAGGAACGCGTTTAACTTCAATAATTTTTTCCACAGAGAGAAAAAAGACAAGAATAAAAAAGGCTGATAAAGTCAATTTTGTGGAGACAGACTTCATGGTCGTGCAGGCTAATGAAGTCGAGAAAGGCTTTATGCTGATGTAGGCTAGTGAAATCGAGAAAGGGTTTAGTTATAGTTGAGAAGGATTTCATGTCTTTTGAAGGTTATGGATAGATGGTGAAACATGGATAGATATAAGAGTCACAGATAAATAGATGATGAATCAAGGGTGAGGACTGGTTGTGGCTGAGGCAGAAGAAGGAGATACAAGATACTGGAGGAGGTGAGGCAATATCCAAATTTAAGTTTTAGCAAAATATCTAATGGATTATTTAGGTATATCCATAAAAGAAAATCAAAGGGGCAGTAATTTTATAATTCAATTGATTCAGTTTTCGAACTTTTTAAAATAGAAAATTCAACTGAATAAATATAATTGAATTGATTAGAAATAAAAAAATTGAATCATACTAAATTCTTAAAAAATAAAATTAAAATTTTAAAATAAATTGATTTGACTCAATTTATTAATCTGAACGAAATGACAGCCATAATTACTAATTATGTTCACCTTTAATTTTAGTTTTGCAAAGCTCGAGTTGTATAATTTACGTTTAAAGATATCATAGTTTAATTCTAATAATAGAATAATAATCTAAAACAGATATAGTGATTATCTGTTAAAAAATAAAACAAACTATCAAGATTTGAATAAAATTTCATATTCCTCCTAAAAGCAACAGAAATAACTATGAGATTGGAATATGAATCCTACCTACAGTTTTGACACCAATTTATATGATTTTTGAGTTTTTTAAACTACAGAAATTCACTTATAAATTATGGTTCTAGTTTATAAGTATTTAGAATATAATTTTTAAGAAATTCATATTTAATAATTTCCTCATATGTAAAAATTTACTTTCTTTATAATAAAGAAAACAGTGTAAAACTTTACTTTCTTTATAATAAAGAAAACAGTTTCATATAATTGAGTCGCGTCATGATCACTTCAACTAAAATTGAGCACTTAGACTATTAAAATCAAATCAAATATTTAAATCAAGCTATTTGCCATTTCGACTAGTTTTAAATCTCGTAATCAAATAAAAAATTTAGAATAATTTAGTCTATATATTTCTACCAACTAGTCAAGTTTCAATTCTAAAATTTATATAATAACCGAAGATTAGTTTGATATAGATATTTTTCGATATCTAACCAAATTATAGAGATGGTTATAGATTGACTTAGTTCGATATCAGTCAAAATTAAAAAATTAAAATTTTATAAAATTTTAAATCAAATTGAATTAAATTGAATAAAATTTAGAATTAATTCAATATGATTTAGTTGAGTTCTTTGAATTTTGAGCTGGTTCTAGTCCAATATTTTTTGATTTCCTTTTACACTATTAAAAATAATTTCATTGGGCTTTTTATTTTAAATTTATTTTTGTTTTAAAGTTTAAAATTATTAAAAAATTAATTTTCGACTAAAAATATCGAATAGAAGATAGTACATATAAAAATGAAAATTAAGTAATAAATACTACAAGTTTCAAATTTCATAACTAATATATATATGTATTAAAAAACAATGGTAAAAAAAACAACAAAGCAATTTAATCTTCTGCCCAGCCTTTGTCCTTCATCACAAAAACAAATCAAACACCAATTTTATATTATTCGTCGCACTAAGTAAATCTCACTTTATGTATTATACAACTTGTCACAACATCTGAACAATATTTACCATAATTAACTACACAAACTCTAATTAAGAGCAAAAAAATTCAGAAGCATAATCTATTCCATGAGTTTGCTTAGATTTTAAGAGCAAAAAATTTTAGAATATGCAACAATAATGAAGTAAAGAAAATTTATATGGATAACTAGATTTAGGTATTCGTTTTAACTTTAATTATTTTCATAATTTTTTTTTTTTAAAAAAAAAAAAGAAGGCGAGAATAAAAGAGACCAATAAAGTCAATTTTATCGAAAAAGGCTTCATGTATGATAAGCCAATGAAATAAAAAAAGGTTTCATGATGGGGCAAGCGAGTGCAATCAAGAAACGCTTTAGTTCTAGTTGAAAAAGATTGTCCTTTGAAGATCATGGATAAATAATGAGATATGGCCTAGATGGTGAGACATAGACAGATATAAAATCAGAGATACGTAGATGATGAATCAGGTTTGAGGACTGAGAGTGACTGAGGCAGAAGAAGAAGAGACGAGATAGACGGAGAAGCGACGAAACCAAATTTAGGTTTTACCATTTTTTGTTTGGATATCTGAATATCTGGTGGATTATTTAGATATACCCATAAAAACAAAAAATCAAAACAGCATAGCTTCATAATTTGATTGATTCCTTCTTTCAAACTTTTAAAATTGACAGTGAATTAAATTAATATAATTAAATTTGCTACAAATATGAATAGAATCGAATTACAGTCTGGTGTGGGTCCTATCCTCCATGTTCATTTCTGATTTAATTAAAGCACTATTTTTCTTTTTTAAAAAATAAATCGAATTAATTTTTTTCAAAAAAATCAATTCAGTTCAATTTATTGATTTGAACCAGAAATTAGTCACCTTATTAAATTATACTCAATGCTAATTTTAGTATTTTAAAAAGCTTAACTTGTAGAATTTTTTTTACAAAACATCATAGTTTAATTTTAATAATAAAATAACAATAGAGACGACATAGTTATTATCCGTTAAAATGGAGGATTACAACTCTATAATAAGAAACTAGTCAAATATTTCAGCGTTACATATTCAAGAGTAAATCAAATATGCACTAGCCAAAATCAATTTGATATCATCTTGAACACGTAAATTCATATTATATCATCTGAAGCAGCTTTACCTTTTGAAAGATGCAGATATTCTTCTCGAAAGAATTATTCCGGCAATAGTTGAAGGTGCTAAAGAATTTATTCAAGCAACGGGATTTCCAGCACCTTGCTTTTTATCAAGCTCTTCCAGGGCAGCCCACAATTTTGGATCGTCATAGTCCTTTATGAGAAATGCTGGCTTTGCTTCCATTAGTGAATGTTCAGGATTTCTGGTAATCAGACCGATAACAGGCATCCCAGCTGCTACTCCAGCTTTAATCCCAGAAGCAGAATCCTAACCAATAAAACGAAATAAATAAACAACCGGAATTCAGATATGAAATATCAGGAAATAAAGGCTGGTTAAACAATTTTGCCTGGGAAGAGAGACAGACCTCAAATATGAAGGTGTGATCCTTTGACACATTTAGTACTTGAAGAGCCTTCAAGTAGGGATCAGGATGCGGTTTGGCACGTTGGCATTCACCTCCAATGATGACAGCATCAAAGAAATCTGAAAGCCCGAGAAGTGAAATCATGAGTTCAGCATTAGGTCTTGGAGCATTAGTAACCGCAGCCCGTTTCAATCCACGGTCTTGTACCCATTTCTTCAATTTGTATAAGCCATTTAAAGGTTTCAGTTGCTCACGGGCCAATCTGTTTTTCCGACAAAATCAAGTTACATTTTTAAAAAAATAAAATTGAAAGTGAAGAGTGAAGAGGAGTTAGAACTATACCTCCGAAACATGGCTTCCTTGTCGTCTGTGAATTTCAAGCCTCTCTGAATATCATTAGGAAAGAGTAAAGCAGCAATATTGTCGTTATGCCTGCCAGAAATATTCTGAACAAAGTAATCCTCTGTTATCGGAACTCCTCCATTGAAATTGATCTGCAGCACCGCAGAGTATAGTTAATTCCACAAAAACAAAAAATTACAGTTCAATAATTTCATAATCACAAATGAAAAAAGCTCTCAGTCGAACAACACAACCTTCCATTCAATAACACATTCACTGAAACAACATTCTACGTGATAGAAATGTACCTCTTGAAGCATTTCGCGGAAGGCATAATAGTGGAGGGGATCTGAATCACATAGAGTTCCATCAACATCAAATAATTCTGCTTCCAATGGAGCAAGTCCGGAAACACAGCTTTTACTGCACATACAAAATCGAAGACAAATAGCATCAATAGTGTAACTGGGGATTAGACCTCCTTTTGATAGAACAGCGTCCTCTGTGATCTGGTGGAGCGTAGAAGAGATGGTAAATATAATTCATATATTTAGCAAATAAAATAAAAAAGCGAACACATGACATCTGTTCTGGAATGAAAAACTCACGTATACATAGAATTTTCTTCAAAAGAAACACTCATCTTTCGATTTGTAGTGCAATTACCCACGAAGTTTCTTTCTTTTTGGGCTTTGCTGTAATGAGATGGGTATTGAAGAAAAGAGCCGAAGAAACGTACGGTTGACATAAGGGAAAAGGAGAGCAGAGGAGAAAGATGGGACTTGGTTTCCGTGATGCAAGCTGCTTTTGATTTGGAAAAGCCTAGCTTTATTAGAAATAATATTTATGCTCAATGTTTCTAGTGAATATCATTGATCCTCGGCACCTCCGCAACTTTACTAACATATAGTTGGTCTGTTCATAATATAAAACTGAATAGATCAAAATTTTATTAAAAATCAATAAAATCAAATCAAAATGTTTTTAAAATTGAATCAAATCGAACTGAAAATAATTCAGTTCAATTCGGTTAATTTGTTTAGTTTTACAAAATATTATACATCCAGATCGATTAAACAAGAATTTAAAGTGAACTCAAAATAATGAAACAATATATTGCTCTAAAATATCATTTACACTAAAAATTAACAATAAAAAAAATACAACTAAAGTTAATAAAAATTTAAATTACATGAAGAAAAAATTAATAAAGCTAATAATACAATTACAAAATTAATCTTAAAATAAATAAATTAAACCAAATTATTAATTAAAGAAATCTAAAAGAATTAACAAAAATATTAATCTTAAAAATTAAATTTACACAAAAATCAACCTTAAACAAATCAAAATACAAACATAACAAATTTATACAACAAAATTGTATTTTGAAATAAAAAAGACAACCATTACACAATTGAGTGGTGGATGCCACGAGGGAGTGAGAGGCAACGGTGGCTGGCGCACAAGTAAATCCATGAGAACTAACTTCAATTGCAACAACACTTTGATTCCACCTCTATTCTTTAGAAACGTTTATATGAGATTTTGAGATGAAAACTCATATGAATCTACTGTAAACACAATATTTGTATCAAGAAAGAGAGATAAATACTATGTCAATAATTTGAAAATAAAAAAAGAAGAAAGAAGGATAGATCTGTGATGATCAACCTCTGTGATTTGTTGGTTACGCGAACCAAGAACCCCCAAGTTCAACCAAACTGCTTTTGCATTGATCATGCATGCTGTATTTCATGTTGAGCTACATCAGAAAATATTCCGATGAAACTCTTCAATAGGAAACCAAAACTTCAAATGCAACTGACTTTAGAGGCAATAGGCAACCATTTGGGATTCTAACTAGCTTCCAAAATGTGGTGTTCAAGGTTGCGAAGCACAATTTTTGCAAAAACTTTGGCTGCAAAGGGGCCTGTTGCTGAGGCCGCAGCAGCTCATAAGACCCTTGATGCTCTACATTTTGCAACAGGCCTGTGTAGTGAACTGCATGTCATCCTCTGGGCATGGTGAACTGCATTGGTAAAATAAAACCATTTATTACAACGGTTGCCATGACCATCAAATTTCAGAAAGAATAAATTTTTGGTTGTAAAATGCAGAAGGGGAAACCAAAAGAAGAAAGTGAGAGAGGATTAAATGTGGAAGGGGAATTGAGAGGGAGAGTGAAAGAAAGGATTACCTGGAGAAGAGCAAAAGCAGAACAGGCCTTGAGTGTAGAAGAAGGATTTCGTAACATGGTCACAAATCTTCCAATCTCTGCTGTGCTGAAAGGAAGATGCAGAAAAATAGATAAAGATATGAAGTTGAAGTCAGCAGTGAGTAACCTGAATGACATATAACTTATGAAGTTGTTTTCCTAATGGACTTCCGCAAACCATTACCACACACATTAAAAAACATTCCACACAAGTGTTAAGCATAGACCACGCTTTCACACGCATGCATGATGCATGAATGCAGCTGATGACAACCAAATGGCTTTACCAAAATTTCGTGAGCGTAGACTATATATTATGCCCTGCATGAACTATCCAGTGAAAAAAGACATTTCTACAAGAGAAGTAATGATAGACTGCTACACATGCATAAAAAGTTCAAATACATAGATCCTGGCAAGCATACAGGATCCTACGAGGGAGACGCTCTTACTTTAGTAATTCGTAACATATTTTTGGTATCATTACCATGTCTTTTGATTACGTGTCTAAGAAATAAAATTATTGTTAGTACAGATGAATAAATAAATAAATAAAAGCAGAATTTTATCTAAATGTTTCCCAGCGTCCAGTAATACAGGTAGGCACGAACTGTATTATTGCTCATTATCAATATGCGCATTTATTGCAGTTATATTAATAAAAGCACATGAAACTACAAGTTTGAATAAAAGAAAGGATGAGGGGAATCAAAACAAGAAGGAAACCTGAATCTAAGAAGCCCAGCTTCCGGTATGCATGCTGCTTCAGCTACTTGTGCAAGAGCTGTGGGGGCAGATGATATATAGTGATAGTGGCAAAAATTTGTGAATCAGAAAATGAAGGCACAAATGCTTCAACATGCTTCAGGGCAATCCTTTTAAATGCTTCAACGCTCTTTGAAGCACCCCCAGATGAAGGTCCCACTGCTGCAATTTCATCCATTCTGCATATAACAAATGGAAAAGCAGACATGGTCATACTGGAGTCATATTTTTGTAACCAACAAGTCAAACCCTAGCAAGCAGCAGGGGCACCTGTGCTAATCTCCAGGACATGGTAGAATATATGTGCTCCTGTATAGTGCATGATCATAATAGAAAACATTCTGAATCTGTACCTTCCATCAAACATGCATGCCAATGCCAATGCAGCCATGAAACATGCCATTTTGAAACTGACTTAGTACAAAGACGAACAAGGGCTGGAACTCCTCCATCTTCAACTATGCAATGTGCGTTTCCAGGATTAAAAGCCAGATTCCAAAGAGCACCAGCTGCAGTCTCATGGACATCCTGAAAAATCATATCCTATTAATTATTGTTCGAGTGACATCATAAAGCTTGCAATAGATTTGTCCAATTAAAGAACAATTAGAGCTGTTTGGCATCACTGTAAAAGATTGTGAATATTGGAAAAAAAATACAAACTGAGAATTAATTACTTGTTTGGTTGTTTGCAAAACCCAAAATAAAGCTGAAAATCTTATTGGATCTTCCCCCTTTATCAAAGAATAATTTACATAATAGTATCAGGTAAAATTCAAAAAATTTTCACAAACAATCTAATTTTACAGGTGAATTCCAACTTTTTTTTTAATATTAAACATGATGAATTTAGAAAAAGATTTCTAAATAAAGCTGATGATTCCAACTAATCTAAGTTCAGCAAGAAGTGGAACTTACAGCAACATCTGATCATGCTAACACAATGAGTGGAGCTACACCGCCTACCTTTCCAATAGAATTACTAAGTTCATAGGAAAGAGACATAAAACATTAGTGAAAGTAGAACATACAGTAAATATGCATTTCTTTTCCAAGCAAAGATTTTTAGCATGAGTTTATCATATATCATAATAAAAGGGGGAAAAATACAGACTGACTTATGGCATGGAGTTCAGACATTATTAATTTTTCTATTGGATGTCTTCAAATTGATCTTCAATGTTCCACTCTAGTTTGCAGATAAAAGGAAATTGCAAGAGTTTGTATTTAAGAGAAAACATTCATCTATAACTACAATAATTGCAAGAAAGGACTCAAAAAATTTCCGCTTGAGTTAACCATCACATAAAGGATTGGAGGAAAGGATCTCCAGAAACAAGACAACCAGATTGAGACTGAGAATTATCTCAATGACGATATTGCATAAGGTGGAATTCAGAGCAGCATCATGTTCACAAGAAATATTTACCGTTAGCTTCTGATACTGACATTTTTAAAATTGAAAAGGATGAGGCAAGGATCTCTAAATTCAAGGCAACCAACAAAAACTGAGAATTATCTTTAATGATGATATTGCATAAGGAGGAATTCAGAGAAGCATCACATCAAGAAGAAATTATTACCTGTTAGCTTCCGATACTGACAATCCCCAGAGAGCACCTGCAGCTCTCTCCTGGAGACCTTGAGAGGAGTTTGAGCAAGATTGTGCAAGAGAAACCTAATGACCATAATCACACTCAACATCAACTACCCCTTGTAAATTGCATACAACACCATCATGCAAGGCCCAAACCATAATTTAACACTCATATTTTTCTGATAGAAGTATGAATCACTATTGGGAGTTCATGCCTGCATAGACCAAAGTGCCTTATTGAGAATCCCAAATAAACTAGATTAGAACCATTTTTATCCTTTATTCTCGAATACATTGAGAATGAAACAGTGCAACCAAAAAGAAAGACCACAAAAAGAAGAAATTTGGATCATTAATTAAGAAAAACAACAGAGACAAAATTAAGACTTTAGTGCTTGAAAGCTTCTAGGTCCCACATTTGTCTTTCTTAATGAAAATTTATTCTTGAAACAATTTTGTATTAGAATTGTATAACTAATCTGAATTGGGATGCCAATTATGCAAGCAAACATTTGGATCATTTGGTTTATATCATGGGGTTCCCACTAGGAGAAAGTTGGAGAGGGTCTTCTCATCTATTGAATGCATTGACTGCGAAAAAGGCAAAATAAAAATGATTAAAAATATAAGGTTTTCTGTGCAAACGACATACCAAGGACACAATGCTACCAGCAGCAGCTATTGCTTCTCAATTTTTGCCGTCAAACGATAAATTCCACAAGGCACCAGCAGCTTCATGCCTGTTCATAAGTAATTAAAAGAAATTCTAAGAACTGTTTTTAGGATGCTGTTACCTTTGAAAACATTTACAACGACAAAGATTGACCACAGCAAGATGGCTAAAGCAAAAAGATGACTAATTAATATTTACACTGAAATCACGAAGTATCTGGTTACTCATTTAAACAAGAGAAACTTTTATTACTATCATGTTCGTGCTGCAGGTAACTAAAAAAAAAGAAAAATACATTACCTTACACCTTCATGTTGAGAACAAGTGAGTTGGACCAATACCTGCCTCTTGCCCAACAACAGCATTATTGCTAATACTGTCTCTATGAGCAGCCAAACTTGCCAATGCACGAGCAGCCTAGTCAAGAACAGAAGAACATGCCGACATCATATGTAACTGTTGAGGACTCACTTACAGTTTGGTATACATAAAACATGCCACCGAAAGGAAAATGTCAGTTTATGCACCCTTGAAATGTTAGGACATGAGACTTTCACAAGTTCCACATTTTTTTTTTTCATTTTTACAACAAAACTGCAACTTGCGAAAAAATAGTTTAAGATAATAAATCACAAAAATTAATTATGCCTCTTCTTTAACAAAACAACATATAGAAGAAGACCATTTTGGCCTCTTTTTTTGTGTGTGAGGGAAGGGGAGACCAGTGGGACGTGGAGCTTGAAAGAAGCTCTAAACTACCTGAAAGGGCATTATATGGCTAGCTTAGCATGATTCAAAAGACAAATGACTAAAGGTTCAAAGTTCTACTGGACCACAAAAGGACAAGAACCCCCTGGAAGAAGATAAGTTCAGCATTATAATCAAGGAATTTAGCCAGGAGGTACTTCACAAGTGCAGTTTGACTGTACAAACATTCAAGATAAAGTCTTGATTCTGATGCTGTGCGTTGTATAGACTACACACAATTTGAAGTTTTTCTTTATGGTCATATTCTATGAATAAATCATCCATTAGGCAGTGCAAATTTCAGAAGTCCTGAATTTTGAGCGTCTTTTCTTGCATGGTAAATGATGATGAATATATGATCAATTAAGCTAGCCAACATCAACCAATCAACCAGTAGCAAAAGTGGAAGGCATAAGAGAATGTCCATTGCCTTCATTTTTAAAGAGTTGGTGAGAATGCCATGTTGGCTTTGATACTTCAATTCACATATGGATAACTATTTTTTTTAAAGGCAAAATTCAGGGTTTATGTCGGAGTCCTGGTTCATGTCATGTCTGACATGTCCAAACTCATTTGCGACATAATGTGAATGCATAATTGCTCAAACAACATTTTAAAAGTAGCATACTTCATTAGTGAAAGTTAGAAAAACATACAGAAAGGCCCCTCAAAAATACATCTAGGGGAGATAAAAAAAATGAGTAACAAATAACATAAAGTACAAGCTTGATCTTTTCCTTCAGGTATTTTTATCACAAAAAGAAGCATCGTCAGCATTTGTACAAGCTGACCTGCTCTTGCACTCCTTCAAACTTGCATGATTTAGCAAGCATCACCAGAGCATGGATACCGCCTGCAATTGTTACTTCCATGCTGCACTTGTCATCAGCTGCCAATTTGCCAGTGCCCCAGCTGCACATTCCTGACAAGAAGCACGCAATTATGGGTTGACAATTTACCATTCATACAGGAATTCATCAGAATAATCTAAATTTGCAAGAGATACGCACAAGAACTCCATCACTGCTGAAAATAAGGTCAACCAGAGCTTTTATACCACCAGCCTCAGCAATGGCACCCTAAAAATAACATGGATTAAATCAAGCCAGGGATTTTGAGGTCAATAAATAACAAGATCACTTCAATTTCCACAAATTTGTGGTCTTCTCCAACGGAAAGATTCCATAGTCCTCCAGCGGCTTCTTCAGCAACTAGTCTGTTCATTGACGTAGCTAAACTGGCTAGGATATTGATTCCTCCAATTTCAGCAACAGCCTTTGCTACTTTTGAATCAACAGACAAATTTGCTATGGCCTGGACATCTCAACATTATAAAAGCAGGGTCATATCAATTTTTAAACTACTAGGAAATGAAGTTCACATAATGAGGATCAATGTGAATCAAGAATGTAAGTAGCAAGGACAAAAAAAAAGATCTTGAGTCATTTTGAAAATTGCTTCCAAATTTTCCGTTCATAAAAATTTTCAACAAATTATCAAGAATTTTAACAGAACAAATCATTCAAAATTCTAGAACTATCCTCACCTTTGCTGCTTCAGACTGAAGTCCCTCTGGACAAGATCTTGCAATGTCCAGAAGCAACTTTATTCCACCATTTCGCATAACTGTCTCAGCTCTTCAAGAATCGATAGTGGCATTTTCATCATCAATGACAACAAAAGTTGCAATAGCAGTAGCTGCTCTTTCTTGGACATCTTCTTGTGAGCTTTGCAATAAACGCAGCAGCAATATTGCCCCTTGCTCGACCAGAAAACATCAAGCTCTTTTGGATTGTTCTCTGCCATACACAAAAGTGAATGAGAAAGTACCCATTCAATCCACAAGGCAATCTCATCCAAGCTTCTATCTCTGATCTTCAATTTCCTCCAGCAAGAGAGCCCATTCCTTTCATTCTCAGCAGTATCCGCAAATAGTAAGGCTACAGTCTTGAAAATGTCATTAAAAACAGTTAGTAATACTTTGCCCTTGCTCATAAATGCAATATCATCATCAACTTCAGCTTCAAAAACTGGGCAGTTCAAGGCAAACAAGACTTGTAAGTTTTCTGACGATGACAGTACTCTCCTGATGGAACTCAAACTTATATCAGTTCTTGATACATCTAACCCCACCAATTTGGGTAATTTGCTCCAAACTTGTGAGGCTAAACTCCATTTCAGGTTACTTGCTCCAGCAATTGATAGAAATTGAACAGAAGCCAGGTTTCCCAATGCCTCTTCATCAACAGCTTCCGATTCCATGAATGCAACATCCTGCAGAAGCCCACAATGCCTAGCTAAAGCATCTATAGCATCTTTGCTAACTTCTCTAACACCTGAAAGCTGAAGCCTTCTCAACCTGGGGCAGCAAAGAGCTATTGCTGTGATTGCATCAGTGCTGATTTTTTCACATGCATTTGGTCCAAATTAGAGATTCTCAAGCATTTCATGTCTAGCTGCTATAATTGAAACTGTGGAATCCGTGATATCCCGACAGAAATCACCACTGATTTCTCGAAGCCCCCTTGCTTGAAGACTAATTATTGCATCAGATGACTCTGCCCCTCAAAACCTAAGCTTCTGGAGATTCTTGGATCAAGATTTTAGTGACTCTGCTACCTCAATATCAAACTTGTGAGACCAAAGATCAAGTGAATCCCACAAACAAGGGGAAGAACCTAACAATCTAAATGCCTGACATGTTGATGGCAAGCTAGCTCGGTCCCGATCATCAGGCAAGGCTGTCCAATCAATGTCATCGATAGTATTCAAATGCATACATTCCCCATCTGAACTCTCTGATTTACTGCCAACAATGTCCTTGTTTTTGTCCAAGTGCGACAACTTTCTCCTTACACTTCTAGACATATCTCAATTGAATAAGGTCTAACCTTCTAAACATTAGAAACCCTTCTGTGAATGAACCCTTAAATTCAAGACATATTCAAGTAGTCAGTCAAACTATCTCCAATTTATTTCCAAACAATGCAGACCAACAACAAACAGACAAAAAATATTCTTTTTCATACATTCTGATGAACGCTCATAAATATATGAAAGAAAATTCAACCATTCAATCAAACAAAACTGGAACTTTTCAGATACCAAAGATCATTGATCAGTTCTAACCTTAAAGAAAGGAAATATCCAATGAAACAAGCTCCGATTCAACAATCACGACAAACCCAGAACTCAAAACTCTATCATTCAATCAAGAAGCAATACAAAACTTATGAAAATTACAAAAATAAATAAATTGGACATAAAAGCCAAGAAAACAACACGAGAAAGACCAAAATTTGAACATAAACAACAAATGAGTACCTATATAGACTGTAAGAGTTGTTGAGTTTGGATTGCTCGTGAAGGGAATAGACCCTTTATCCTTGTGAATATAACAAAAGAGGGGAATGGCGGTTAAAGTGTAAGAAAATAGGTGTAAATATGAAGACAATCAATCGGGTTTGGATCATATGCTGCTTCTGATTGTATATCTATTATGTATAGAGACAAAAGGCTTCTGGGGCAGACAATGAAAAGCAGAACAAATGAGGTTTGCAGTTTGAAGGTGGAGACGGTGGAGTTTCTTGTGTCTGTAATATAAAGTGATGCCTCTGTGTCATTCACTCTCCCATTTATGCCCTCACCTTGTTCCTATAGAACGATAACCAATGTGATTTTTGTTAATTTGTGGGTTTAATTATTAAATATTGTTCTTAATGGATGAATATAACTGGTATCAATTTTGTTAAATATTTGCTGTTAATGATGAATATAACTTGTAACTAGTTGTAATATTATTTTTTTTACGTCTAAAATATTTTAAAAGGATGAAATATGAGTGTTTAAACTTTACTATTCAAGCAAATTTATTATTAGTTGAATGAAATTATAGTATTTTGAAAGATAAAAATTATGATATTTTTGAGTAATGAGAATAAGTCAATTTTGATTAAAATAAAATTTGCACTTTAAATAAATTGTAAATTAATGATTAATTAAATGGTAATTTTGATTTGAAAAATTGTAATAGTTGATCATAAATTTGTTTGTTTTTAAGAAAATGAGCTAGTTAACCATTTGTTACTCCATTAGTTTATATTTTTATTTATGTATTAAACATTTAATTAAAATTCACTATTTATCATTTAGAAAAGCGAAAAATATTAAAAAATAAGTAATAGAAGAAAAATTATATTGGTAAGACTTGAATTTTGACGTTCATTGTCACATAATCTTATCTTACATTAGGCAAAGACACACGTTGGTTTATTGTGATTAATTATGATTTGTTAAAGTAACAATAGAGCAATGGACTTGTATATGGATGAGGGGAAATAAAAATAAAGCGCAAAGGAGCAGTAGTAATATGTTGGGAATTACATGATCTACTGTCGAGATTCATTGTTTCCAAGTTGAAGAGCGATAGGAGCAAGATGGAGCTGTTGCAGTAGCATTCATGTTAGAAGAGGATTTGCAAGTTTGCAAGCGGCAAGTGGATTCTTCCGAGTTTTATTTAATCCAACACATGAACATCGAGCCAGAAGCATCCCCTTAATTATGGTCCAGATTTGTCATAGCTACACATTAAGTAAGGTATGTCCAAGCATTGATCTTTGTTTGAACCTGTTAAGTCAACTTACCTTTGCTTGCTTCTTGGCAAATGGCATTTCTTACTTAATCGTCACAAACAAGACGGACAAAACCAAACCCTTATAATAATGGACAGTTTCATTTCCGGTTCCCATAAAAGCTATTATTCTTTTCTTGAAACATGCCATTTTCTCCCCACGAAGTGTATAGGGAAGATGTGGAATCATCAACAGTTTCTGATACTGGTTTTCATTTTAATTTTGTGTTGCAAGAAGAGGGAAAAACTCACACGAGAGAGTTGACATATTGGCCATGTTTGGACTCAGGGATTTTAGAATGTTATGCTTTTTTGACTTCTATGCTTGATTTGTCCTATACTAATCGACCAAAACTCCCAGCTAACGTCTTGACAAGGGCTAAATTAATGCTTGAAGTGCAGTAAAATACTACGTGCTGATGGCGTAGATGCCGTTTGCCCTAGCTCTTTTTCCCTTCATAACCCGGCTCACAACCCACAACTGCCAAACCTGTTCTCTACATGCTTGACATCGAGGATTTCAGGAATGCACAAAACCTCTCACCACTTTCAAATTCCACAAGGCAAACACATTGCCTGTAAGAAGCTGAATCAATATTGGAAAGTTGGCATTTCTATAGAAATTTGAATTCCTTTTATACGAAACTTACATGCTAATTATCATATAATCAATCACGGTTATCTGTTTAGACAGTAAGGCTGGCACCGCTCAATGTCAATTTCCAATACAAATGGGACTCAAGGGTGAAATGTGCCACTGTGCGAAATGATTTTACAACACAGCAAAACTGTAACTAGAACCTGAACTACAACAAACAGGAGCCTCCCAAATACAACAGTTAAGAGAGAGAGAGAGAGGAGTTAAAACCACTTGGTTAATCACATGTGCCTTTTTACATTTCCTTTATACTCAATGCAAGACATCAATACCAGAATAGCAGGGATACCTCAATCATCTGAGCTATATTCACTAGATTCTGGCAATAGGGGGTACTGCAGCACAGCAGAATGATTCCTTGTCCTTGAGGAGAAGACAGCTTCCATCCAAATTCCACTTCAGATCAGTAATGCAAAACTGTGGTAGTGGATTACTCACACAGTAAGCAACTGAAGGAGTCCACATGTATAAGTGACAGCTGCCAGTGCATAGAACAAGTCGTGTGCATGTTGGGTCACAAGCAGCTACTCGGATAGGATCCTTCTGCACCAAGATGGCAGCGAGCTCAAGATGATGTATGTCACATATCCAGAGCGCAGTTGGCATGCTATCATTACTAGTACAGATATACTGGCTGTCACTGCTCCATGACATGAGACCCGTCAACAAGGTTAAACTCGTCAACTAAAAGGAGAAGATTATATCAAAGTGAATTGGGTTGAAACTGAGGCAAAAGTAGTGCTGTTGTATTTGGGGAACACCTGACTTTTTCTACACATCATCATAGTGCATAAGAACGATGAACTTACCAATTCCTTGTTTAGGGTTTGGTTTGTCAGCAGGACGCTTCTGGAAAGGCAATGTAATAGGCACTTCTGTGACCTCGTACCTAACTTTGAAGTGTCCTGCAACATCTTTTTCAGAAGGAACAGGAAATGCTTAAGTTTACTAGAAAACTAAATGAAAACCAGAAAATATTTAGACAAACATGTCATGGTTAACATATGAATAAATATGCTCACCAGAATTGCCTTGGAGAAATTTATCTCTCAAACATAGCTCAGACATATCAAGGTGCAATGACCCATCCACCTCCTGGCAGTTTGAGGAAAAAAAGATCTGAGATACTGATAACAAATAAGATCATCACAGCATCTGAAAACATCAAAAAGGAGAGAAAATCAATCACCTTAAAGACAGCAGCACAGCTTAGAGCATGAACAGTAGATATATGCATAAATTCAGCAAAAGTTTTCCAGGTCAGATGGTTCAGACCGCAACATCTGATCATAACTACCCACAGCTAGAAACTAGCCACAAGGAGACCATGAAACACTTTTTACACCTAGTCCACTTTCATATGCCTGATACTTGAATAGGCACCTCCCATCTGGGGAATAAATTAGAACCTGTATTGAATTATCCCAGCCATAAGTTCATGACTTATCCATTAACAATACACACATAATTATGGACATAACTATCACACACACACACACACACACACATATATATATATATATATATCAATGCATTGTGCCTCCCGTCCCCCCCTCCTCTTCTCCCCTTCCATCACAAATACCATCCAGAGAATATAAGGATAGGCTAAGCGTATCTAACTTTTGCTCCTTGTACCGGATTTTCTCATACTAATTAAGTTTATTATGTAGCAATTACTAAGCATGGAATACAAAGGCAATGAAAAACATGAAGTTGATTACCTTACATCCAAAAGGCAAATCCCATATCACTACAGCACGATCATCCAGTGACCATTCAAGCTCAGCCAAGTCCAACGTATAACATGACAGTAGATTTACATATTCCTTGCAATCACGCCTCATGCAAATAGCAGCAAATTTCCCATCTTTAGTAAAAGATATCCCCTTAGAACCATGCTTTGGCCACTGCACATGAACGCATGCAGTGTTCAAAAGGGACCAAACTGTTAAACGCAACTGAAACTCTGATGTGGTAAGTATATAGCGACTATCCGGACTCTATCTACCATAAGCAATGCCAGCTGGATCCTCATCTATTTTGCAGGTCCATTCAGGTTGGGTCAATGACCATGCCTTTATCATGCCCTTTTGTATAGACCACAAAGAATGTATTCAGAATCTAGTGCCCATTCTATATAGCTTATCTTATCCAAGCATGAAAACAACTGCACAACCTGCATCAGTTTACAAAATGCAAAATTTCTCAAATCAAACCGCTCAATTCACGAATCAGCATTAGATATTTGCTCTTTTAATATCATTTTAGCAAATGTTAAAACTGCAAATTATAAAAATAATCAGTTCACAAAATGCAAAATTCCTCTATTCGTAAATCAGCAGCATTGGTAATTTGCTCGTTACTAATTTTGCATTATAGTAATAATAATAAAAAATAATATTAATAATCACCTCACAAAATACAAGATTTCATAATTTAACGGCTCATTTCATACATCAGCGGCTTTTGGTATTTTTGCTCTTTTAACTGTAAAAATTTAACACAATAATAATAATAATGACCAGTTCCCAAAAATACAAAAATTCACGAATTTAAAGGTTCGAGTAATAAATCAGCAGCATTTGTTATTTGATCTTTTAAACGCATTTTTAGTAAATTTTTGGACTTGGCATTATGAATTTTTTCTCAGCTACCAAACACGGCATTACAGAAAATGTGAAACAATTCGACGAGAATATTTGAGATTTAAGTTGAAGGAGATGTGGAGGAACCACCTTAAACAACAGCGTATCACGAATGACAAGGCGATAATAGACGGCGACAGCGATGTATCTGGCGTTGGGGGAGAAACAACAGGGACCGGTGTGCTTATAGGTGTCAGTGAACTCCATTACTGTGATCTTAACGGAATTCTACCAAATCGAAGCCATACGTCAACTGATTTGCAGTTCTACCGGTAGATCTGTGATACCCTTAGTAGTTTAAAAATTCAAGTAGATTTTTTAGTGTGGTGGGGCGGCTGTTTCTTTTTTTTTTTTTTTTCACAAAAATGGAGAGCGGGTAAGTGATTGGGCTTTCTGACAAATCAAGACTGGATTTAGGTCATGCCCCGATATTGATGGGTCCACGGCCTCACTTTCTAAGAAAAACATAAATGGAGAAATTATATCATTAACCTCTCCACCATCCTTTATGATTACGTGTAATGCGATAAATACGAACTCTCTTTTATAATAACTGTTTTATTTTTCTAACAAATTTATTTATTTATTTTTTTAACAAATTCTTTTTATTTTAAATATACATATTCATGCTTTTATATATCTTTTTTTATTTTTAATTACATTGACATTATTATTATTATTATTATTATTTCTTATATTTAGAAAAATAGACTTATTTTTTCATAAAAAAATTATTATAAATTATAGGTTTATCAATTTTAATATTACAAAAGAAATTGAAAATATCAAAATATTTGATTATAATAAATGAATGTACAATTTATAAAAAATGAATCTATTTACAAAAAAATGAATATAGATTTACTAATAATAAATCTATAATTTATAAAAATAAACCTACAGTTTGTAAAAAGTGAACTTACAATTTTTAAAAAAATGAACCTATAGTTTACATATAAAAAATTGACAGCTTATATCAAAATGAACTTATAATTTACAAATCTACAGTTTATAAAAAATAAACTAATAATTTACAAAAAATGAACATACATTTTATACAAATAATGAACTTACACTTTACAAAAAACGAATATATATAATTCTCCAAAAAAATAGACGCATGTTTATTGATAAAAAAAAATGCTTCCGTTTTTTCTTTTTTGCCCTTATAATAGACCTCTGATCCATATTACAATATGAATAAGAGTTCATGATATAACAAGTCACATAATAGTGTTAGAATGTTTTGAACTTTTCACCTTTCCAAGTTTAAAATTTTTTAAAAGAACAAATTTATGAGAAAAAATAAAATTATCAACAAAAATTTCATAATTAAATGTATTTTTTTATTAATTTTAATTTTTATATTAAAATATATACATATTATTTACTTATAATATTATTTTTAGCTATTTTTTCCTAAATGTTCTTCAACTTTTTAATTAATTTAATCAGATTTAAAATTTACTTTTGATTTTAATTAGAATATTTTTTTTTATTTTTTAAGTTATTTACATCTATTTTTACCAATTAATATAAAAAATTGACTATTCATAATTTTTATTAATAAAAGTAATTTATAATTTATGTAATATCAAAAATAAATAAATTTGATACAAAATAAAAATTACATAAATTTTTTAATTATAATTTTCATTTATTTAAATAATATAATATTTAATTTAATTTATTAAGTACTAAAATATATATATTTTTATTCTTTTTAAGTAGATATTAGGTATTTAATTAAGAAATTATAATTTTGCTTTTAGCAAATTATAAGAAATAATATGTTATTTAGATTGAGAAAAAAGTAAAAGTTTTTATAGACTAAAAAAGTTACCCATTTTAAAATGTTTCTCAAGTTTTTAAAAAATAAAAATTTAATTTTGTATATTTTTAATTTAATTTCACTATAATATAGTATATCTCATATAATTTAATATTTAAATATAAAAATTGCTAAATAATTTAAATAATATATAAGATTTCAGTGTTCATAAATATGTAAAAAATGATACAAATTAAAAAGTAAATATAAAAATTTATTTTAGGAAATTGAGATATATAATAAATTAAATATAAATTATAAAAATAATAAATTTTACGAGAGATGCTATTGAGATGGTAAGTTGTTCCAGTGTAAATAGGGGTATTGAGAAGACAAAATTACCCTTAACCGACTCATATATTTTCAATTCACACCAACTTCAAAAACCACAAGACCAACAGTTAGGGTTTAAGCCAAAAGGCACAACAGCTCACCTCTCAGTTTTACATACTTCTCTTATCTAACAAAGACCTTCTTTTTCCCTCACTCTGCTGCAACGAACCAAAAAGCAGCAGCATGGCCACAAGTATAGCTGCTCAGTTAGAAGCAATTAGGTCAGCCATTCAAATAGATTTGGAGCCCCAGAAGCGGCCCATCACTCGTCCCTCTATTCTTTTCGACCCCAAAGAAGCCGCCGATATCGATATCGATACCATATTCTCTATTGCACTTTCAGGTTATCTCTTTCTGGCACTTTTTGTTTTTTCACTGAAGAATTTATGTTTGTTGCATGAGAATTTGTGTTCATTACGATTGTTTATATTGAGAAATTCAAAATATTGTTGGACTATATTTCCATTCGCTTCGAAGAAGAGTATCAGAAAGGGGGTTTAAATACAATTATGATTTTTTTTTTTTAAAAAAAAAATAGGTCTGGAGGTTCTTGTAAGTGTGGATGAACGGTTTAGGAACTATAAGAATGACCTGTTCAGTCATAAAAGTAAAGAATTGAATAGAGAGTTGATGCGTGAAGATGAAAACAATCGAATTAATGCAACCATTAGTTCGTTTTTGAGGTTACTATCAGGATATCTTCAACTACCTGCTTCCCTCAAAGCTCTTGAGTATTTGATACGCAGATACAAGTAAGCACTTCCTCAATCCTCATATTTCTTTTAGGTAGATTCTGGATTTTTTTAATATATATATGTAATATTTGAAAATCCAGGGTTCATGTATACAATGTTGAGGATTTGATTTTATGCGCCTTGCCGTACCATGACACCCATGCTTTTGTTCAGATAGTTCAGTTAATTGACCAAAGGTAATGAAAATGGGTTCCTCGTATGTTTACTGAAATCATTACAAAATGTGGCGTTCCCTTCATGATTTCAAAATCTTATTTCCTTTTGGTGTAGAAATGGTAAATGGAAGTTTTTGGATGGTGTTAAAGTCTCAGGTGCACCACCTCCTAGAAGTGTTATAGTACAGCAGTGTTTTCGTGATATGGGAGTTTTGGAGGCTCTTTGCAATTATGTGAGTGTTCATTTATATTTTTGGGCTCTGATCACGTAGTCTTGTCATGTGTGGTTGTAAGACATTAGTGAATCCGTTTGCTGCAGGCATCTCCAATGAAGAAGTTTCAACCTTCTAGACCTGTCATCAGCTTTTGCACAGCAGCTGTTGTTGAAACTTTGGGTTCTATGACTACTGTTAATAGTGATGTTGTGAAGAGAATCCTTCCATTTGTAGTTTCTGGACTTCAGCCTGTAACCAAAGGAGGTTCAGATCACAAGGTGAGGCTTAAAGACGCTGTCCCCTAAGTATGGATGGACAATCAGATATCTATTGTTTCCTAACTTGTTCACCAGCACTCAATTTCTGAAGTGGAATATGTCTTTCCCTTTACGTAGGCTGGTGCTCTGATGATTGTTGGTTTGCTAGCAAATAAAGTTGCACTGGCTCCTAAGCTTGTCAAGAATTTGATTCGCTCGATTTCTGAGATGGTTCGAGAAGATGCAAAAGAGTTGAATGATCTGCAAGGGCTCCGTCTATCAGTTGTAGCTTTGATTAACCTTGTTCAGGTACTATCTTGCAAATTAATACAGGTTTAGTTAATCAGAAACACAAAACTATGTGTGAGAAGTGGTCATTCTTTATTAGCTTGTGTTGGAATATGCTTCCATACATTTGTTGTTGTTGTTTTTTGTTATTTGTGGTTGTGTTTCTGGAAAATTCACTCCCTTTGTGTTTTCTCATCATTCTTCAGATTTTTTTTCTCATACTGTCATCTATGATGTTGCATTCTCATAATGTGCAAAGGTGTTTTTGAACTACAACTATAGCAACCTAAAATGAGACTTTGGTTGGCAATTGCACTGAATTTTGAATTTCTTAAACTTCTTGGCTCTGAGAATATAATGGACTGATCTTTATCAATGTTGAAGTACTTTTATAATATAATGGACTGATCTTTATCAATGTTGAAGTACTTTTGAATTTTTTTCTCCTGAAATTTGCTGATTTAAGGCAATACACATTATTTTATATGTTTTTTTCTTTAATGCCTCTCACTTCATATTGCAAAAATTTTGGTAGTTGCAATCCATCGACGCATTTCCAAAGAAAGCTCTAGAGATTTTGAAGGAAACTAAGTAAGACTACATTCATGCTTGACTATATTACAGCATGAAAATTGTATATGCTGGTTATCATTTTTTGTTATCCTTTTATCTTCTGTAGGGATATTGCTTTGGTTCTTTTAGAACTATCTAAGGAGTTCAATATTGATAAGTTCCTTGTTCTGCTTTTGGAATCTTTGGCCAACTTCAGGTCTGGACTGGATTGTTGTTTCTAATCAATCTACTGAAACATCCTTTCCTTAGTTATTGCCCCGGACTTATTGTTGTTTATTGACAGTTCTTCTGATGCCACAAGTTGTGGTGTTTTGATATCCATAATGGAGACAGTTCCAACAAAGAATTTCGTTGAACAAGTGGTCTCAAGGGTCCTGTTATCTTGCATGAAAATGACACACAGAAATGAAAATTTAGCACCCTCTAATTCAGGTTTGTTGTGCACATGTACCTTATCTTTCTATTCATCACATTGGTTTTTTTGCTGAGACTTATCTGGTACTTTTTCATGCTTCTATATATTTATCCTACCATTTAGTGTGAGATTTGTTTTTTTTTTTTTTTAAAGCTTTTCCTCTTTGATTAATACTAACTCTTCACCATTTATTTATGGATGATGGGCGTTTAGCTTTCATTTACACTAATTTATTATTTCATTATTCTGGAGCTATTGACTTTTAAAATTTTCTCACCTCGATTATGATTATTTTGCTTTCTTTGCTCTTACCCTGATGTTGGACCGTTTAGGGAGCTGGTTAAAGAAGATTTTGATGGTTATTAGTAAAAAGTACCCTTCTGAACTTCATCAAGCAGTTCGCAAGTTCTTGGAGGTCTGTTGGCTGACTGCTCTTTTTTTTTTTTTTTTTTTTCGTCTCTCTTTTTCACACACATGCACACACATATATGCTGATTTTACTAATTTTTACTCTTTTTGAATAGGACACTAAAGCTCAATCCAAGAAAGATAGTGCGGTATTTGAAACATTATGTAAGGTGCTGGATGGGAACTTGGATTTATCAGCAGCTACATCAGATTCCAAAATTTGGTTTGCTTTGCAACATCCTAGGGTATCATCTAGAGGCATTTCCTTTGAGCAATAATTATATTTGGCAGTTAATTACTGTTTCATCTGGCCTTATGCTGTTCTAATGTTACATAGGCTGAAGTCCGACGTGCTACATTATCCGGTTTAAAGACATCTCTCATTCTGAAAACCTCAGACACTGATTCACCGGTAATTTGGGTACATTTTGTTTTATTTTTCTTTTGTGATTACTGTTATTAGTGATAAGGAGAAAAGTATGGCTGACAATATTCCTGATACATGAACACGGTTACTATTGTCTGGTTTTTGATATGGAACTACTTGTTAATAGCTTCTTGTTATCCTGTGAGAATTCGGTTGTTACATTTTATGCTTATACTTTAAGTTTGCAGCAATTCGGTTTCATGCTCTTGTGCTTTTATGTTTTGAGATTTTATTTCCTTATTTAAGTTGCTATAGATCACTTTTCTTGTGGTCATTAGGTGCTATTGCTTTTGTTTTACAGTACGTTATTTAAGATGCTTCTTTGGAGAAAATATGTTCACACCTTGCAATCTATTTTCCATAGCAAGTGTCAGAATATTGCCACTCAGATTGATTGTTTTTAATGTGGTTTTGGTATATTTGTGGTTTGATGATTGATTTACTGGAGTATTTTATGTGTGATATGTATCTGTCAAAATGTTGTAGTCATTTTTTTTTTGTTGCAATAGTGAAAATTTTGTGATTCTTGATATATGTTTTTCTTTTATTAACCTTTGATCCAGAGGCTTATAACTATTCGGGATGCAATATTACACCAACTTCGTGATGATGATTTAACGGTTGTTCAAGCAGCTTTATCCGTTGAGGGATTGGCTGAAATAATAAGTGCTTCTGATCTTCTTGAGGCATTAGATAATGTACTTAGAAGATATAGTATCACCGAAAGATCAAGTGAGTTTAGTGTATGACTAATTATGAATGCTTCCTCCTTGTATTCTTTTCATGGTCCTTTGGCTTCCAGGTCCTGCAACGCTGTTATTGATATTTGTTTTCCTTTAATTAATTGAAATTCACTAATTGTAGCTCAAGTGTTTGCAAACATTTTAATTAAACTTTCACAGTTGCAATCAATAAGTCTAGCCTGTTTATCTTTACCTGCATTTAATTTCTGATTTTCTTTTCTGTTTGCAGGCTCATCAGATACATCTACACTGGCTAGTGATGTGGTTGTTTCATTTCTAAAGATTGCTATCTCAAGATTTCATGACCAGGGTGATTATTTAAAGAAACTTGCTGCCAGAATATTTCCTTTACTCCTAGTTCTGCCCAAGGTCCGTGGTTTTTGTTCTTGTGTCTCATATATGGTGTCTAAGTATTCAATCAAGACAATATACCTGTTTTGTCTTATTCTTATTAATTTTAATTTTTATGTTTTGCTGCATTTAGACCCAGAGGTTGAATTTGAAGGTTTTGAAGTTAGCAAAGGAAATGAATTGGCCATTGTACTGTAATCTCAATAGTATACCCACTGAAGAAATGGTATCTTTTTCACTCAACTTTCTTTTTTAATTGAAACTTTTATTTCTTTTAGCATAGCTTTTCAAAGCTTTATACTCTTGATAAAGAATTCTGTATCGAACTTGGGATTATTATTAGACGTACAGAAGTCAAATCCCAGTTTCTGGTTTTGTGATTGTTTGTGCTGATGTCATGGCTTGTCAGCTGTCACTTGTCACCATGCAACTTGATGCAATATCTAGTTCAAAACCAGTGAATATAATAGGTTAATATGTAAATCCAATGTTTTTCAGTTATCATTATATTTCCATTTGGATGTACTTGCTTAAACCTCATATCATGAATAAGTTTGTTGGTGCTTAGAGTAAGATTGATATATTAGGCTTTGATTGAGGTGGCAATCTTAATGTCTCAATAGCACTCAATCATCTGACTGGATTAATATTGTATTGCCCTCTATGTGGTCTTCATGGTGTCTACTAGCTTGATAAATTAGGTATTCAATGAGGTTCTTGTGAAGCTGATCTTTATTATTCTTCTTTCTTTTTTTTAATAATTTTCTATTTATTTCCATTACTCAGTAATTTTATTTGTTCTTATCTTTGAAACTGTGATCTGGAAAAAATATGCAGAAATTACGGCGTGAAATCATTTCTTCAGTTAATATGAAGATTGTTAGTAGCTTGGCAGAAACATTCACAGTGAGGCCAGATGAACATACATCTTGGATAATTGAGAGCTGCAACAACTTTACTTTGTCAAAGACACTTTTCTTCTTGGTTGTGATGGAGTCATTTTTAAATCCAAAGAGTGGTATATTTTCTATAAGATTGTGTTCATCTTTAGGCTGTTGTGGTAGAGTGTTTTCCTTGAAACCTATTCTAGGGCAGATAAAATTACATTTGTTAAGTCCATTTCAATATGCGCCTAATATGGAAGGTCACTCCTGGAGCTAATGCCTCTACTAGGGTAAGGCTAGGTGATGTGACAGAGGTGCACACTTTATTGCCTAGGCATACTTTTAGGGAAATTGCATTTATATTGTGCTGCTAAGTTTTAGGCACATTGTGACGAGAATGTTTTGCATTTTCTCGCATGACAGAAAGTGGGCAAGTTTTGGCACTTTTTGAAGCATGCTTCTCTGTTTTAAAGACTGAATGGCAGGTTCTCGAGTCTTCTGCTGATGTTTTTCAGAATGAGGTTGGTTGGCATGGTTTAATCTTAAACTTCCTACTTTCCTAGTTTGATCTTGTTGTTGTTGTTGATCTTTTTCCTTAACCTTTGATTTTATGCTTCTGAAAATGGATTACAGTTCAATAAGGAGATGATAAACTGGGATTGCAAAAAATTCCTGGATCAGCTATTTAATAATAATCTCAATGCATTAAATGCAAACATTCTAATCTGTGTCTTTTGGAGGCTACTGGAGGCGTGTGTTTCGATATCAGCCACAGATATCTTGTTGGTTGGTGCCTTTCATATATTGCTAGTTTTTATGTTATAAAATCACCCTCCTTGGTGCTCATTGTTGTGGGAAATTTTGACTTGTTTGTCTCTTTCAGGGTGTTAATGGGAAGGGGCTAAGCAGCAGACTTAGGGACTTGTTTGTCTTTTTTGCAACCTCTCAGTCAAAGCATGTTTTCAAGGAACATCTCCATTACCTTGTTATGAAATGCAAGACCTGTCCTATTGATTTTTTATCTGCGTTTTTCACTGATGAAGGTGCTTTAACTGTTTATTATGTTTGCACCCATACTTATTGAATTATTTGATGCTTTCTTCCTCTGTGTAAAAAACTCTTGCTTTACTATTTGTGGAACTAAAAGTAATTAAAATCAGGGAGAACTAATTACATACAGCTTGATTGGTTGGGAAAACATGGAAAAAGGTGCTATTGATATACTCTTTTATTTTTATGATGGAAATTAGGTCAGTAGAAGTACATGGGTTGTTGATGACTTATAACACATACTGTAGAATTTGAACTGAAAAGTAACATAAACAGGCCTGGATGACTGATGTAATTTGCTACATTTAAAAATGTACCCTGTGGTACCTTTTACTTCTATATTTTGGGGCCTATGTTTCTATCTTTTTTATTTTTAATGCTTATAGTACCTTTTGCTTTTGCATCTTGTTATTTCAAATGATTTTTGGCTTTTGTTGTTAAAATGCCTTGGCATAAAATAGTAAAGAGTATGATTCATGTTGCACATATGTGAATGACTAAGTGGCATCATGTTAGTGTTCTTCTAGCCTTCTTCAGATTTAAATTTATTATAATTAAAGGAAAACATATACTAATTTCTTCTAAGCATGTACATCTCTAGTTAACAAAAGATTTGGGCTTAATATAATAAGTTATTTATAATATATAGATAGTTTAGATACTATATAAACATAATTTAATGATATCTACTTAGTGGTAATAAATGAAAATCTCATGTATTAAACTGTACCCAAAACAAAGCATATACTCCAAAATGGGGAAAAGAGGGGGAAAATCAACACATGGAATGTATCTTAATTTGTATGAACTGTACAAGAAACAATGAATTTGTTTTCCTTAATAAACTTAAGGTTTCCTTCATGGTTACATTTACTTTTCTTCTATGTATGATTCTACAGATGTTCCTGTTACTGTCCAAGTTGAGAGTCTTCATTGTCTTGCATATCTTTGTGTGGAGCCTGATGATGGATTGCTATTTCAATTTCTAGCCAAATTTCCATTACTGCTTGTTCCACTTGCCTGTGATAGCCAGGTTTGACAACTAAACCTTATTACTTTGTCTTTGCTCTTGATTTTTTTAATTGCTTATATTCTTGGTCTAATTCCTTAGAATGTATTCTCTCTTTTCAGGATATAAGAATTGCTGCCATGAGCTGCATTGAAGGACTGTATTCGCTTTCACGTCGAGTTGATTATTTAAGCAGGAAAAATGGTATATTGCCACTTAACTCAAATTTGATGTGCCAAAAAGATTTCCATTATTGTTTGTACTTTTTCATGGCTACAATCTGAAATGACAGGGAATAACGCAAATTGGAGTCATTTCCTTGATGAGCTCTTAGGCTTACTTGTCCAACAGAAAAGAGTTATAGTATCAGACAAGAAGTTTCTACCTTCATTATTGACTGCTTTGCTTGGCTCATCCTGTGGTAGTCTTCTTGTGCCACAAAATATTGAACAAAGGTATTTTCTAGTGAATTTGTTATTTCCCTTATGCATCAACAGTGAATCTGTGTCTATGAAAATTCAGTGGCTTATTGCTCAATCACTAGCATTCTGGGCAATTTGAACTTATAGCTCGTGCTTAGTTTTTTCCTAGTTCTAATTCTCCTGCATAATTTTTATTTTTCTTAATTATCAACTTGATTTTTTGAAAATATAGCCCTGAACTGGCGGGAATGAAGTAAAAAGATTCTTACATATATCAATTGCCATCATGATCATCATTGCAATGTCTGTTTATGATAAGTTTCTTCCTTTTCATTTTCAGATTTGATCAATCTACAAAAGAAAAGATTATTGTTTTCATCTTGGGCTATACTCTTCAACTTTCTGCATTTGCAAAGGTTTGCACTCTTTTATATATCCTCTTATTTTTCAGTTTTTTTAGGTCCCAAACATTCTTATATAGACACACAGGAGAATTTGAATGTAGTAATTGTATTTTACTGTTAAAAGAAACTTTAAATAGGATGAAAATTGATTGGGTGGATGTTCATGGCAGCTAATGCTTCTATCTTTGCTCAAAGGATTGGGCAATAGAATAATGTGTTTTAAAGATGTTGAAACATTTTTGTCTCAACTTCTGAAAAGACGCAGACACTTTTATCTTGAGGCTGACAAGTCAGTCCAGAAGTTCTCCAGAACCGAAGTCAAGATCTTGTGCCTTTTACTGGAGGTAAATGGGTGGATCTATGCATGTTTATTGAACTTTTTTTTTGTGATGTTCATCTTCTATATTTGCTTTTTGGTTACTTTATCCTTTGGTCTGCATTAGATCTGTGCTATGTCGCCAGCATTCGAGGGGTGTACCTTTGATGATTATTTATTAAGGGCTTTGCAAGTAAGAAGTTATTTACAATTTTTTTGGATGGTTCTTATTGTCTGTAGTGTGGTTGTTAAGTTTTTTTCTTCGTTTTGTTTGTTCTCTCAGTTGGAAGGGCTCTCTTTAGAAGAATCTGCCATTGCAGAACCTTGTATTACAGTTTTGCAGAAGCTAACTGGTCAATTTTACAATGGCTTGACAACTGAGAAACAGGTGAGCTTTATTTGTGGTAATATCATGCAACATGTATCTGTAACTGTGTCATGTATACAGGCTTGCAGAATTAGAGAAAATTTATGCTCTGATGCACTAAAATAGAAACAAGTAATATTATTGAAAGATATGGTGCTTAAATAACAAATTTTTAGATATCTATATTAACTTAAAACAATGTTCAGGCAAGGAAAAAAAATACAAGTGGATATGATTATTATTTGGCTGTGAAATATCAATGAAGAATCCCTTGCTTTGCATATACTTATTGCTTAATAGACTATAATTTGCTGTTCTATATTATTTTCTTGCAGGAGCTTCTGTTTCGGGAGCTTGTGGTTTTGTTCCGGAATGCTAATGGCGATATACAAGACGCAACCAGAGAGGCCTTGCTGCGCATGAATGTTTGTGCCCTTCATTCTAATTTTGTTTCCACTTTTTAATTTTCTGTTATAGAATTATTTAAAAGCACTTCTTTCAGAACTTGAATTAGACTAGTTATGTAGTTTGTTGATCCAACTTGTTTTGACAAATTTGATGAAAGCCGAATAATTTTGTGGTCATAAATGATGCTTCTTTTGTGCGACTTTTTTTTTTTTTTTTTCCTGTAAAACAGTTTGACCTATTTCTATTGTGCTAATTTTATAAACTGCATGAGACATTTGTTCGTGCTATTCTTAGGATAGTCATAACAAAATGTGGAACTGAAATTTGCAATTTATGTGAGGTTAAATATTTGTCTTCGTGAAAGATTCCAAACATCCAATCTTATCTTTAGAGCTGTATCAAGTTTTGCAGTCTCAATGTGGTGGTTTTTTTTTTTTTTTAAAATAAATGTAAGGGAGTTGTGTGATCCCTTGAGTTTGATAGATAAAATCTTTTACCAATGGATCCAAAGTTGGTCAATGAAAACTTTTGTATTTCAAAGTAGTTAGCATAACTTCGGCTTCAGTTTTCTTTGGTGAGAATCTAAATTATTTGATGTCCTATAACTTTATGGACTATGGGCTGTAGGATGACTTTGAGATCTACGTATGCCCCATCTGTTCTCATGTACATGATGATGACTGCCAATAAAATCTTTTCAAACAATCATTTATGCTAGCTTCTCTAGAACTTGATTGTTGATATTCACCTAATATTAGGCATTCAAATGCTTGCTGTCCATAATACAAACAAGAGACTAGAAGAAGTAAAGATGAGAAAAAGAACTAAATGCTATAGACTTGATACTTCTTGTGGGTGATCTAAGTGGGTTTGTGGGCTTGCTTGACTTCTGATTTCACATTGAATGTTTCTGCTTCAGTAGTTTCTTTCAATGTTTCTGACTTAAAACTGTAATATTTGTGATCAATCGGGAAGCAAGGTTTCTTGCATTAATTTGATTGCAACACTTCTGGATGATGCAGATTCCTTGCTCTACTGTAGTCCAGACACTTTATTTTATATTCAAACAGGATAGTCACAAAAGCAGTTCAACATATGGGAAGAAGAAAAAGAAATCAACAGCTGATCAAACATCAATTTCAGATTGTGATGTGGTTTGTAAAGGAGAGACTGCATTGTACTTACTGAGCTCCCTGCTTGATATATTGCTGTTGAAGAAAGATATGGCTAACAGGTTTGCTCTCAGTAATGATTGTTGACTCTGAATGCTTAGTTTGTAATACGGTCTTACAATACCAATAACTAGTAGCATCTTTTCTTACCTGGTGCTATTTAATGTTGTAGGGAATCTCTTATTGGACCCTTGTTTGAGCTTGTTGGAAAGTTTTTTTCAGATGAGTGGGTTGTTGCCCAAGATGATAAGTGGATCCAAGTTTCATCTGGGATTTCCCAGACCATGTCTAGTGCGGCGCATTACATTCAACAAGCACTTTTATTGATATTGGAAGATATTATTGCTTCATTAGTAAATGCCATTCCATTGAAGGTATACCACAGCTGGGGATGCTAACATTTCCTTTGGTCTTACTCTGGTTTTATGTTTATTTCGTTCAACTCGATGTAACTTATTTTCATTGCAGGATGACATAACAAATAAAGTAGACATCAAAATGTTAGTTAAGTGTGCCCGTTATACAAAGGATGGTGTCACACGCAACCATATATTCTCACTTTTATCATCAATTGCACGGGTCATTCCAGACAAGATATTGGATGATATATTGGATATACTTACTGTTATTGGAGAATCAACTGTCACTCAGGTTTGTGTTATATCAATTTGCCTCGTACAGATTCACTGTTCTCCATCTAGATCTTATCTATTGTCTTTCTTCTAATAATCAGCGTTGGTCTTCCACTCATTGAGAGAACTTTCTTAGGACTTAAATATTTGGGAGATTCCTCGAAGCCAATCAAAAGCCTGATATTAATCTTGAAAGATAATCCTGTACTTCAGATATTATTCAATATTTAGTTGCATGCTAATCACGGTTCTCCCATTTTGCCCTTTTTTCTGTGCATCAATAGATCGATAGCCATTCACAGCGTGTGTTTGAGGATCTTATATCTGCTGTTGTTCCCTGTTGGCTGGCTAAGACAAACAACACAGAGAAATTGCTCCAGGTAATGAATGAGATTAAATTTCTCTGACAAATGCCTTCTCTGTTGGGGTTGGTTTCTTTGGAACTAATGTTCTGTGTTGGTTAAATTTTTCTGTAGATTTTTGTGAATGTACTGCCTGCTGTTGCTGAGCATAGGAGGCTGTCAATTATTGTTTACCTGTTAAGGTACCATCTATTAAGATTTTATGATTTCTCTTATTTCTTACATCAAATGTTTGTTTAACATTCTTGTCAACAGGACATTGGGAGAACATAATAGCTTGGCTCCATTGCTTGCCCTCCTATTTCAGTCCTTAGTTTCAAGGAAAGAATCATCTTACCTTGATGACATACATGCTTCAGATGGTCTTTCTTCTTTTGTAAAGAGAGAGTGGGAGTATGCTTTTGCTGTGCAGATATATGAGCAATATTCATGCATGATAGGGCTTCCATCCATTGTTATGCTGCTCCAACTTATAGGAACTGGTCATTTGTGCCAAGAACTGTTTCTAGAATTGCTATTTGTGATGGAATTTATTTTACATCAATTGAAAAACCCAGAGCTCATGTTCAAGCTTGAATCAAGCGAAGATTCGAATAGCATCCAGGTGCTGATGCTTTTTCTTTTTCTTTTTTTTTTTTTTAATATTTTGATGGATCATGACATATTAAGAGTTGATTTTGTGAATTTCATAATGCTGTTTGCCTCCTCACAGTTGTGGCTTGAAACTATAGGACCTATCCAAGGTGGCAAGTAAAATTGAAAAATGTATTTCCTGAAGAGCAAGCTAAAATCTTTCATTTAGAGATTCTTCATGTCTTAATATTACCTGTCATATACTATGTAGCAAACTCAGAACCTTCTGTTTGTCATTCTTAAGGGTTGTTTCTCTTAAGTAACCTATAAGGGACCTCTGAGAAATGGTTGAAATTACTCTTTGAAGTTTTGGTTCACAGCACTTATCCCTCCAATTGTGCTGATCATCATTTGGATTGTGTTGGTAGTTCTAGTTGTCAGCGCACTATGTTTCAGATTAGATAAGTGTACATTAGAATTATGGGAGAAAAGAAACAGCAATACCTGTAGGTTTACTGCATATGCCACATGTGTTTCTCTTTGATTTTATTCCTGCAATGACCATCACATTTTGTAATGATTGATATTGTCGTTTACAGAGAACTCTGCAAGAACTCATGGAGCATATTGTTTCTCTTTTACAACTTATCGAGTGGGGAAAAAAGCAAGGAATTGTTCATGTCATGATAAGAAAAGAATTAAAAGTGTGTATGCATGCTGTCTTGAGGACTATCACTACAGTTTTGAGTCCTGCGGCATACTTCAGAGGGATCATCAGCTTGCTTCGTCATTCAGGTGGAAATGTTAAAAAGAAGGTATATGGTTATGTTCCCTTCTCTATTCTCTTTAGCTTACAGTGTTAATTGTATAGAACTGAGGCCAAAAAAAAAAAAAGCAGGTTGCATAAAATATTTACACGCAAATTTTGTGAGAAAATTCCATGTGCAGGCTTGCACTCTTTGAATACATGTGTTGCAGGTTATTTACATGAGTTGGGTTTTGGGGTTTCAGACTTTCAATTCAAATCCTAGTGTTGCCTATTTGCTAAGAGATGGATCTAACATTTTTTGTTCTGCTTTGTGTGAATCAGGCTCTTAGTATCCTTCGTGAGACGCTAAGGGGCCGTGAGTCAATTAAAGCGAAGCACCAGGGAAGAAGGGAACTGAATGCAAAATCAAGTACCCATTGGCTCCAAATGGATTATAGTTCACTTGATTCCTTTCATAAGATGTGTTTAGAAATTGTTCAGTTACTTGATGAAAATTTGGATGAAGTCAATTCTTCGCTGAAACTGTCAGCAGTTTCTACACTAGATGTTTTGGCCCAGAACTTTTCTTCTGATTATTCCATCTTCAGCATGTGCCTTCCATATATCACAAGAGGCATTAGTTCACACAACTTGGCCATTTCGACTAGCTGTCTCCGAACAACTGGTGCTTTAGTTAATGTGCTTGGACCTAGGGCATTAGCTGAGCTTCCTAAAATAATGAAGAATGTGATTAAGTTATCAAATGAAATCTCATCTCAAATTGTTTATGATAATACCTCTTCTGTACTATCAACTTCCAAAGAATCCGCTATGCAGTCTATTCTTTTCACTTTGGAGGCAGTTGTAGACAAGCTTGGTAGCTTTTTAAATCCATATCTTGAAGAGGTTATAGGACTAATGGTGCTGAATCCTGAGTATACTAGGGAATCAAAACCAAAACTAAAACTGAAAGCTGATGTAGTGCGAATGCTTCTTACTGAGAAAATCCCTGTAAGTCTTTATGAAACTATGTCTTCTCTGTCTTATCTATCATGACTTGAGGAATGCCAACCCTGATTTTTGCTTCTCCAGGTTCGACTTGCTCTGCCACCTTTACTGAAGATATATTCTGATGCTGTGGAGTCTGGGGACTCGAGTGTGGCAATTACTTTTGAAATGCTAGCAAGCTTAGTCAGTAAAATGGATAGATCATCTATTGGTGGTCACCATGGAAAGGTTTTTGACCTCTGCTTGCGTGCTCTTGACCTTCGTCATCAACACCCGCTTTCAATTCAAAACATCGATATTGTTGAAAAAAGTGTCATCAGTACTGTTGTTTCTCTGACAATGAAACTCACTGAATCTATGTTTAAGCCTCTCTTTATTAGTAGCATTGAATGGGCTGAGTCACTTGTGGGAGAAATTGCCAATGAGGGGAGTTTATCTGTGGATAGGTCCATTGCCTTATACGGTCTGGTGAATAAGCTTGCTGAGAGTCATAGGTGAGTCTATATGTATTGCCTATTTAATTTTTTTCCATCTTTGTAAAAAATATGACGTACTATTCCCCCCTGCTTTGCTGTTTCTTGGTTTTTTATGCATTTTTCATCAAAATGTGGTTCTAAATAATGATTTTTTGTTACCATATTACAATGTCGTATCCTGATTTTTGTCACTTGGGCTTTGTCTAGAAAAGTGGAAAATGGAGTTTAAAATAGAGAAGGAAAAGAAAAATCTTCTTGTTTGGAAAAGAAGAAACTTCAGAGGTGGGAAATATATGAGGAAAATGAGTTATGGAGCCCACAATACATTTGCCTCCAAGTTGGTAGGAAAATAGGTGGAAAAAGTAAATGACCATACACCCTTCTTACGAAATATTTGAAGCAAAAAGGGTGAAGGGAAAATGTGAAGGGAAAATTTATAATGTCCTTTTTTAAATCGTAACTTTTCTTTCCTCTCCATGTAGGATTTTATCCAAAACAAAGCAGAGGAAAATAATTTTTTCTTCCTCAATATTTTCTCATCTTATTTTCATTATTTTATTTCCTCCCTCCCTTTAATACTTCCCTAGCAGAAGGTTAATCAATCATTGCAGGTTCCCATGGAGATTTTTTTTTTTTTTTAATAGACATGCTTAGCTTTTTTGTGAGTTTGGTGTTCTTGGGCAATGATTTTGGTACTCTTTGACTGCAAGCTTCCAATGAGCATCTTGTGTCGTAATGGATTTGTTTGACACTGCTAGTATGAGGGGCATCAATTTGTTTTTTAATTTACTTAATAGTTATCTCTGAAGACATTTGTTCATTTAATTTTTCATTTGTGGGTGCAGGTCTCTTTTTGTTCCTTACTTCAAGTACTTGCTTGAGGGGTGCATACAACATCTTTTGGATGGTGATACAAAAAGTGGGGGTTCAATTCGAAAGAAAAAAAGATCAAAAATTCAGGAATCAGGAAGTGATATAAAAGACCAAAACAGTGTGTCGTCACTGAAAAGCTGGCATCTAAGGGCGTTGGTCATATCAGCTTTACATAAATGTTTTCTTTATGACACTGGGAGCTTGAAATTTCTGGACTCATCAAATTTTCAGGTTGTAGCATCTGCCTTTGCACTTAACCTTCTGTTACATATATTTTGTTGTTATCAAGTCCATAGATCGTGTTTATTTCAAAAAAAGGGGAAAAAATTTTGGGGCTATGATTTTATTTTATTATAAAAAGCTAAGATGATGCTGCATATGCGTGTCATAGATATAGTTATCTTCTTTTTAACTTTTTAATAAGAAATTAGCACTTCATCGTTCCTAGTCACTAATTCATAAGAACATGCCAATTGTTCTGCCTTTTGTCATGTGGTTTCCTGTATTGGACAGTTCATCTCCTTAATACTCCCTTTACACTGGACTTATTAATGGGACATTCATGAATCCTTCCCCATTCTTTTGGTTAGATATTTGATTCTATTATTGGCAAGATTAAGGACCATTTCGATTGTTTGTGGAATAGAATTGTGTCTACAATCAGCAATTGATTATTTTGGGGTTTGGAATCTACATTGTTCTGTCTGTCACTTCTTGTTAGTCTATCAAGTATGTTTGGTATCTCCCCTGGATGACAACTAATGTTTGGTATTTGCCCTGGATGACAACTAACTTCAGCAGCCACTATTGATGTCTTAAAACCGGGTAGTAGCAGAGAGAATTGGCTTATTGTCATTTTGCATTCTGATGCCTAGACATTTTTGAGCCATATTATTTTGTGGGAACTTAAAATACTGTACTCTGGTAACCCTGTTTTTTTGCTTTTGTTAGCACTCGTATATCTTGTTTGTGACTTTTCCTTTCAAATATGTTTATTTGCCTACTCAGTTTTATCTTGAAATAGTCTGAATTTTATCTTATACATTTTTCTGTATTGATGTGGCGATCAACAAAATTTCCTTTTTTTCAACAATTTCAGATTGTTTTTCTTTTTGTGCCTTGATTACCATTTGTTTTTGTTGATCTTTTGATTTGCATGCTTTGCAGGTTCTGTTGAAACCCCTTGTCTCACAGCTTCTTGTAGAGCCACCAAATTCTTTAGAAGAGCATCCAAACATACCATCTACTGAGCAAGTTGATGAGTTATTGGTAGTTTGCATAGGTCAAATGGCTGTTACAGCTGGAACTGACCTTCTATGGAAGCCCCTTAACCATGAGGTGATCTTTGGAGACTTTCTTCCCCTTGCCACATTCTTATAATTCTCCTGTTTGGATCTTATTAGTGTGAATGATATTAGTGTGAATGATACTCAGTTAAAATGCTTGCCTTTGCACCTTATTTCCCCATTCTCTGATAATACATGTCTGTGTCTGTTCTTAGATATCCAAGAAAATATTGTCATCCATCAGTAACTATTATTGATGGTTTGGAAACTTCTCTTACCTCAATTATTAATTTTATTTCATTTCTTTCGCGTGGGACTGCTTGATTTTTCAGAAACTTGACCAAATAATTATGGTTGAAATTTCAACAATTGTGGGTAATCTGTATCAGGTGCTGCATTAGTCAAGTAACTTGACCAAAGATTATGCATTGTTTGATTTAACCCGTCCCCCCCTCCCCTCATCCCAAAACTTGTCTCCTTGAGAACTCTTTAGAGTTAAGATATGGCTGGCTATGGCTATAAGTTAATGATGGTACCATCATGCCTTTTGTGCTGCATTCTCAAATACGTGCTTGCACTTTTGCCATAAGAATATATATATATATAGAGCGAGAGAGAGAGAGAGAGAGAGAGAGATTGGTGCATTTGCCCATTCAAATGCAATTGTTTATAGATTGGCAGCCTCACTATTTATGTCAACAATTGGCCAACAAAAAAACTAGTTTGCTGTGTTATCTAATTGTGTTTTTTGAATTTTCCAGGTATTGTTGCAAACTCGGAGTGATCTGATGCGGTCTCGAATTTTAGGATTGAGAATTGTTAAGTATCTTCTGGATAATCTGAAAGAAGAATACCTGGTATTCTTGCCTGAAACCATCCCCTTCCTAGGTGAACTGCTTGAGGATGTGGAGCTTCCTGTTAAATCTCTAGCGCAGGATATTCTCAAGGAGATGGAGTCCATGAGTGGTGAAAGTCTTAGGCAGTACCTCCAGTAATTTTTAACTTTAAATGTCGCTTTTTGAATCTGGGCGTGATGTGGTTTTGGAAGATAGTCCATCCAAAGCTAATGTAAGTAACCCTTTTTTTTTAGGGAACTGTAAATTGTACATTTTATAGTTATGGAGGATTTAGGTCACCCAACAAGCTGAAGCTTGGTTGGTTTGAGTAAGGCGAGTGGAAGGCCAGGGCTTTAATCTCTTGTAACGAAATATGTTCTAATTTTGCATGCTTTTCTCAATTTTTGATAGCGATTGGGTCAGATTTAGCACTTTTCTTCAGAATAATTCCGTAGTTCTTTAATATATTTACATAATTTACTTTTCATTTAATTCACTTTTTTATAATAGTGTTAATGTAAGTTCGAACATATAAATGTGATTTTATTATTATTAGAAAATACTATTAGCATAATCGCATTTAACTTCCATATATAACATCAAAATTTACTATTAACCATATTATTTTCATTTACTTGTGTCTCTTTAATTATTTTCTACAATTATATTTAACAAAAATTTGATCATCCAACCATAGGCTTCATTATCAAGTTGATGGCTGGGTGGTTGATTGAGAAGTTTTGGTGGCATAGGGTTGTCATTTGGGATCAGTTGTGGGTTTACTGCTTTTTGTTTGCTTATATAGGTTTTGTTCACGATATTTGCCGTTTGTAGCTTGTTACTCGATCTAGAAACCCAGGATGGCCATTGTGATTTCTATTACTTTTAATTGTACATTCCCTTCTTGGGGATCTTTCTAACTCATCCTGTAGATATGAAAATTTTGGCACAAAGAATGCTGCAATGGGAAATCATTATGTGCTATTCTATTACGGCTTTGAATTTCTTGAAAATTACTATTTGAATTTTATGTGCTTCATGAGAGAGATTGAATCAAGATTGATTGATTGGCATCAACATATATACACAAAGGCAGGAAACATGGCAATCCTTGAGTGCTAGAAAGAATTGAGCGCATATGGAACCAGGATAGGGCATTTCCTCCCCTTGTGTTTTGGATCACGCACTTAGTAAATCGGCAGACTGGAAATGGCGTAGTATGTAATAGCTTAACAGCAAATGAATGCCACAGCTGACAGCTCCACCATACAACTACCAAAAATTTTGTGGCTTCCAACTCTGAACAAGAATTTTGGCACTATATTATTCACCAATAGAGCATAAACAATAGCAATTGTGCACAAAGAGCACAACTGGTCTATACGGCAGCGACCACAACAGCACTGCAATTGCTACCATACAAACGATAAGAATAGATGTGTTGAGCACGGTAAGGTAGAATATGAGAGGAAGCTGCCCGGAGATTATATCACCACATGAAATTCTGCACCTCCTGTCAGGTGGTGTTTGAGAAAAGATCCAGGGAGATTGCAAACTGTGGTGAAGGCGGCTCAGGTGACAAGTCCTAGGACCACCAATATAACATTCTGTGTCTAAAGTGCTCCTTATGTGAGCTCTCAGAGGCAGCAATCTTCCTTCAAGTGCACCAGATTCACACAGGATGCGCCTGATAGCCTGAGTAGATATATCTCGACTATTCTGGTAGTAGAGATCCAGGGCTGTGAATCCCTTCTTGTTCGTCGTATTGACTCGCACTAAATGTCTAGGTGTAGATCCCTGAGGAAGCAACAACTTCACAACCTGTCGAATTTTGCAGCAAAAAGTACTTCAACACACAAGCGAATGTTGAAGAAATTTATTGCGAGTGTGAGAGGGAGAATTACCTCGATAAGTTTGTTAGAGACTGCAATATGCAAAATATTGTTTCCTTGTCGGTCTTTCCTGTGCAAGAGATGCTCCAGTTTCAGCCTCTGAATCTCCTGCAGCAAGACTGCAAAAGCATTGGACCCGCAGCTCTTTGCAGCCACAAGAAACACTGTATCTCTCTGGGAGGTCACAGTCTGAATAGCTTCTGGACAAGCAGCGATCAATGCTCTTATTACATCCCCATGCCCATTCTTTATGGCAATGTGGAGAAGATTCATTGAGAACCTATCCTTCTCAAGGCAGAGTTTAGGATCAAGGTCCAGCAAGTGCTCCACAAGTTGCTGATAACCCTTTCAGCAAGCAACGTGCAAGGCAGTACGATCTTCCAAATTTTTGATCCTGGCAAATCCAGGGTACCGTCTTGCTATTTTCTCAGCGACAAGGTGGCTCCCAACCTTGTAAGCAAGCAGGAGAGGGTTTTCTTGGAGTGTGATAAGTAATTGTGGATAGGTTGACAGGTGCATGGTGACAGAATTAACATCGTCTAGCTTCACGGCCTCCAACAACATTTGATGTAAGTTTTGTTCAGCCATGATTCTGCATTTTACCTATTCTTTCCTTCTATGTCTTTGTCTTTCATCTCACGCTTCAACCAAACCTCTCTTTATAGTTAACTCTGACAGTTCCTTGCAATTTTGTTGCGGTTTTCGGTGTGTGGGACTTGAGAGTATCTAAGTAATTTCCAAAATGAATCACGCCTTAGAAACAATAGTTTTTCCTGGATTCTTCGTTAGGGGGTGTTTTGATTTTTTTTTTTTTGGAAAACCCAAATCAAGTATATAATATTTATACTTGTAATTCATTCTCTGTTTTTGTTTTAATTAATTTTTATATTTTTTATTCACTTTTTGCTTTATTGCTTGATTGGTAATTTTATTTTTATTCAGAAGTACATCAATCATAGTTACATAATATTGCAAGAAATGATATTTTCTAAAAAATTAAATTTTTTAGCATCTATTTTTTTTTTTTGAAAAGTACTTCAATATTACAGTTGGATCTTTCGGAAAGTATGCTATAAAATATCGCATTATCCTAATTATTAACATATATTTTTATATCTTATTAAATAAATTTATTTATGAAAATGATTGCAAAGATAATCTTATTTTGTTAAACTATATATATATATATATATAATTTATAGAAAGCCTAACAAGTTGAATTAATGTTATGGACTACACAATGTAATAAGATACTAATAGATGGAGATAATTAAACTCAAAATCTCGCTCCAACAAAAATAATGTCTAATTTACAAACTATTACGATGGTTTAATCAGGAAGTATATTTATTTGCACTTCATAAATTCTTATTGATTTCTCCTTAATTTTAATTGAGGAAACTAAACTATGACAGGAAAGTAACAGAATAGATATACTAAAAAAGAACACTTGTAATTAAATACACTAAAAAGATAATTATCAAAAAGTTAAACTTTCTTCGTTAATTTTCAGTAAAAAATGAAATTTAATATTGGCTTTCTTTATTTATTTTTTCGGTTCATAAAAAATTTAATAAGGTGAATCAACATTTGCAAGAAGAGTTTCACCCAATTAATAAGTTTCATTAGATGGATGAAAAATTTTTCCTAATATAATAGTGAATTGAACTAAAGCTTCATTCGTGATACCTTTAAAGAAAGTGAGGAAACTAATCGACACTTTGCTAAATCGAAGGAAAAAGGAAAAAAATGTCTCACTGCATTCCTTCATTAATCAATTACAATTTCTAATTCATAAAAAATAGAGAATGTGAGACCTAAAAAGTCTGTACGCAACCGCATGAAGTAGTAATGTGAAATCTGCCGGAGAAAATATGGACTTGAAAGAAGAGATGCAACTGTTAATAGGTGAAGTTCTCAGAGATTTAACTTGGAAATTATAGACATTCACATTAAGCAGGAAGGTCCCTCGAGCTGGTTCCAAGCTTAAAATTTTCTTTTGTTTCTTGGTAATGTCCTGGAAATTCACAGGTAGACAAGCAAACAAGTCTTTGTTATTTTACTAGAAATGAAGCCAACCAAACTTCTTGGTCACTTAATTCATTTCATTTGGTTTGAAGTTGCCAGGCAACTGGCAATATTTTTGTACTCTTTTTTCTTTTTAGTAAATTCCATTAAAAAAAAAACTCTTTTAAACAAACTACGTAACAGGGCCTTAAGCTTTTTTCCCCCCTTTAGTCTCCTTGTATCTTGTTTGCTCATTTGCTTGCTTAGGAGGTGTGTAGAACTTCGTGCCTACCAAAAATGGATTATTGTAGAAGGGCATTTGATGCAATAAAGAGACTCAAATCTACAGTCCTCGACGATGGTAGTGCCGCAGGGTATGATTATCACCGCTCACAAGACATTGAAAACCCTGCTGATAATTCTAAAGATTTAGTTCAGCAACCTGCATTAAAGGGTTTGGATGTCTTGAGCTGGTGCAAAGGCGCTACTCCTTCCGGTATCATATGGAGCGAGGCAGCGAGGGAAGGGAAGATCAGCTTGATGAGGGAGCTTTTGAACCATTACCCTGAAACTGTGATGGACATCATACCGACAACAAGACAGACACCACTTCACCCTGTGGTCAGGCATGGTCACTGTGATGTTGTCAAGTGGATAGTCGAGATTCTCAAACGGACGACTGGTTACAGAGATGTCATTAACAGGAGGGATTGTGATGGGAACACTGTTCTCCATATCGCAACCTACAAGAAACAACTTCAAGTAAGTATACACTCTGTTTCCCATCTTTCTTCAATCAGTAGTGTGACGAATTTGTGCACTCACCAATTAATACGCAAGGTACACGCATCTGATTCATCTTAGTAATTTACCTGGTGGTTTAGCATTTCCCTTCTTTTATTTGGTCATGCTGATTGTCGACTAATTGCAGACTTTAAATGTGTTGCTGGAAGACAGTCACAGCGTTATGCATGAGGCTAATGCCAAGAACAATGATGGTTTTACTGCTCTGGACTGGTTAGATGTCCAACCAGAAGCTGAGGAGGTTACTGTGGAAATAGAAGGAATTCTTCGAAGAGCAGGAGCTTCAAGAGTCATACTTGAACAGGAAAATGGTAGTAGCAACCGTGAAGTTCAAATTGAACTTGGGAAGCAGTGGCTCCAGCCATTAGCTCAACAGGTTACCCCCAGGTCTGAATTCCTAACCTGTAAGTATCAAGGACTTTTACTTACAGCGACTCTGTTCGCAACAATGACCTTCCACGCTGCCTTAAGACCCCCCATGGCCATTTCAGAAAATTTCCCAGTTGAGAAACAAGATTCAGAACTCAACCATCTCTTTGTTTTGTTTAATTCAATCGCCTTTTTCACATTGATTACCATCCTCACACACGAACTTCCTGTTAAGCCATGGCTGCTGATTACTGTATCTCAACAATTGGGGCTTACATGCGTTCAGTAATGGTTGTATCACCTCAAGAAGTTGTCACAGTTTCCTTAGCAGGAAGTTTAATCTTGATAGCAGCCTTAATGAAATGTCTGGCTCTGGACAAGATGGTGCTTGATTGCATGCCATGGATGGGCACTTGAATTATAATATAGGAAATTTCAATGCTATAAAGGGGTCTCTTCTACTCCTCTGCCGCTATTTCTTGCAATGTGTGCTAGCTTGTTATTGTCCTATTTCATGAATTCTACAGAAATGTAATGTCATGAAAGCAAATGAGTAATTACTTCATCATCTGTAATGTAATATCATTATGCGTCGTTTTTCTCATAAACTGCATTTTTTCCCCCTTTTTCTTAATGGATCTCTCATTTGTAGTGGAGCAATTATTGATTTTGAATGACAGAATTTTCAATGAAAATATTTATAGTTATATATCCATTTTATTCACCTTGATTTCTGCAAAAAGGCATCCAATTTATTGAAGATTTCTACAAGCAGCAAAATGAAAATTGAAACTTTTTCAGAACATCTTAAATACAAGACGAGAACTTAAGAAATTGAAAAACTCCAGACTATCCAATCTCTGAACTGAACTTTTGCTATGAAAGCCTTCATTTCTCTGGATAATCTGATGCAAAGTTGCAGATCTTGGTTAAGCTCTTCGTCTCAAGACTTTAATGAATGATGCTACCAGGTATACGCAGCACCATAAGTGACTCGTCGGTTCTTGCTTCCCGAGCGATACAAAATATGTAATAAAGCAAGCGTCATGGGTCTGCAGCAAGATCAACTCGAAACTTCACAGACCACCTGAATAGTCCCTCTCCATCTCATACACATCAAACTGTGTTGTATATCAACATTTCATAGAGATGCAAATGACTTTGAGACTCCCCAAAATAGACATAACCCCTTTCTTCCCAAACTTGGGGAACCGAAGGCTTTGGCATTTCCCGAAGCTACCCATTGTCAACTTTGAAATATAGTGATGGAGCCCGAGATCTTATCAAATGAACAACACCATTGCGGAAGACTCTAGATTTGATTCCGGCAGTGACATATGTAGAGAAAAGACTACCGAAAAGATTCCAAGAACGCATTTCAGATGAATATATCTCAATTTGATAGATTGACTTATCAATGATCTAAATATCGGGCTTTGGATCAGGACTTCTAATGCAACAACTCTGTACTGGGGGGATTTAACAGGATTAGAAGCCAAGCTAACACCATATATAATTCTTGACCTCTTGTCTTCAGAGTAGGAAATTTAACAAGTTGCTTTGTAATTGTTGTTGGTCATTGACATTCTTCTAGAAGATTTTTTAAGAGATTATATTATCAACTTTTTGTTATGTAATATCGGACCCTTACCATGTCAAGTATGGGGTTGTTTAACCTACCTTTCATTGGTCGCTTCATCTACCATGTCTTTAGTTAGAAGTATGGTCTAAAGTTGTAGTGAACTATAATCAACTCTTGTAGTCTTTATTTAAAGCATTTTGTATGTAATGAAATATTTATGAATGAAAAGGAACCGAGTTGAAGTTTTACCTTTTCTCTAAAAAATCTTTGTTCCAGCTCTTAAAGTTATTTTTCTTGTTTGAGTTCAGTCTTTATTTTGAACGTCGTATCAGTTTTATTAGATCTTTAAGGGTTGTAAAGAGAGAAAACAAGTGAGTTTAACCTCACTAAAAGACTTAAAGACCTTGAGTGAAAGCTTATGACTTCAAAGGGATTCTTGACCCCCACACCACCCAGCTTCCACGGTGAAAACTGCCATGTCTAGGCCATGAAAATGAAGGTATACCTAAAGGCATTTGACCTTTGGGATGTGGTTGAAACCGGTAGAGAACCAACATCATTGAGAGCCAATCCCACCATAATACAACTTCATTAGCATAGTGTGGAATGTGCTAAGAAGTACAAGGCCTTAACTCTATTTCAGAGTCAATTTTCACTAGAATCATGAATAGTGAGATAACAAAACAACCATGGGATCAACTCAAGGAGGAGTTCCAAGGTAGAGTTAGAACCAAGCAAATTCAAGTCTTGAATTTGTGGAGAGAGTTTGAAACTCTCAAGATAGGAGACTTCAAAACACTTAAGGATTACAGTGACAGGATGATGAGAGTTGTTAACCAATTGAGACTCCATGGTGAGGGGTTACCAGACAAGAGGGTTGTGAGCAAGGTTATTATGAATGTTCTTGCAAGATTCGATCGAAAGATCTCTCTATTGGAAGACAATAAAGACCTATCCACCATCACTCTAATTAAAGTGATGAAAATCCTCCATGCCTTAGAGCAGAGATTCAGCATAATGTAGGGAGAGGCATTGAAAGAGCTTTTCTAGTAAAGCAAAGTGAAAGAGGTCAGTTAACTGGAGGCAAGAAGCAAGCAAAAAAGCAGAAGGAGAAAGATAAAAACAATATAGATGAGAAAGGTGGAAAGAAAGGGAAACATCCACTTGGAAAACACTGCAAAAAGAAGACACATGCTGATAAATACTGCTAGTTCAGGCCTGACATTTAATGTAAAGCTTATAATCAATTTGGACACATGGCTAAGGTATGTAAGAACAAGCAAACACAATCTATTTAGTAAGGACAAATAGCTGAAGATCAAGAAACACCAACCAAGAGGCTGTTTACAACAACTCTTCATATTGCCAAGAGTGAAATGAACACTTGGCTTGTTGATAATGGTTGTTTAAGCCACATGACATTTGATGAGGAGAGCTTCAAGATCGTTGATAAGACTTTCAAGTGAAGAGTGAAAATTGGAAATGAAGCTTAGGTTGAGGATAAAGTCAAAGGAATAGTGGTAATCGACACACCAACAGGTATACAATCCATTTTTGAGATGTTATTTGTACCTAAAATTAGTTTTAACTTGCTTAGTGTAAGCTATCTACTTGAAAAAGATTATGAATTGCACTTCAAAAAGAGGAAATGTATCATTTATGATCTAAATAGGAATGAAATGATGATTGGAATATGAGAGCTAGACTCTTCCCTTTGGATATAACACAAAACACTTTGCATGCATACTTAACTGTGGTGAATGATTCAATACTTTAACATAAAAGGTTAGAGCACTTCAAATTTGAATTTGATGCATCAAAAGAAATTGGTTAATGGCTTGCCTGTAATTAAAGAAGGAAAGAATGTTTGTGAAGATTGCCAATTTAAGAAGCAAAACAAGCTACCATTTTCAAGTAGCAGCGAAATAGCTTTTGAGAAATTGCAATTGGTGCACTCTGATGTGTGTAGACCTATGATTATTCCATCCTTGGCAAAAACTTTCTATTATTCATTGATGATTACTTAAAATACTGTTGGGCGAGCTTTTTGAAGTAAAAATTAGAAATGCTAAATGTGGTTGTGAAATTCAAAGCTTAAGTATATAAGGAAGCCAATTATGGAATTAAAATGTTGAGATTAGACAATGAAGCTAAATATGTTTCAAGAGATTCAAGGCTATTTGTGACAAAGAATGGATCAAGCACCAACTCATAATCCCTTACACTCCATAGTTAAAATGAGTGAATGAAAGGAAAAATAGGGTTGTGATTGAGATGGCTAGGTGTTTGATGCATAAACTTGCCTAAGCATTTTTGGGATGTGGCAGTGAATGTTGTGTATTTGCTGAATTTGTTGCAAACAAGAGCATTGAATTGCAAGGTTCCATTTGAGAGGTGGCATGGAACCAAGACATCAGTAGAGCACTTGAGATTTTCTAGAAGTATTTGTTACTCACATGTGCCTGAAGAGAAGAGGGACAAGCTGGACAAGAAGTCTGATGTTAGCATTTTCATTGGCTACAATAATATAACTAAAGGATATAAACTTTTCAATCCCACAACTAAGAAGATATTTGTTAGCAACAATATAAAGTTTAATAAAACTGCTAAATGGGATTGGAAGTAAAGAAAGCTTTTAGATAAAGCTGAAATTAAAGCTTTGCCTAAAGAACATGAAGCATTTGAAGAACAAAGCTCAGATAGTGACACTAAGCATCCTGTGAAAGGAAAAAGATTTCTGCAAGAAATTTATGATAAATGTAATATGGTTACTCTTAAAGCAACAAGCTATGATAAACCATCAAGTCATGAAGGTTAGAGGAAAGCCATGGAAGAGGAGATTAGTATGATACGGAAGAATGAAATCTAGAAGATTATGGAGAAGCCTAAAACTCACAAGACAATAGGAATTTAGTCGGTTTATAAAACTAAAGTAAATCCTAATGGTTCTATAAACAAACTTAAGGCCAAATTCGTTGTTAAAGACTATCTCTAACTAGCTAGAATAGATTACATTGATACATTTACACGAGCAGCAAGGCATGACACTATAAAGCTCTTAGTGGCACTTGCAACAAAAGAGGATTGGAGAATTTATCATCTTGATGTAAAATCTGTATTCTTAAATGGTGTTTTGAAGGAAAACATCTATGTGAAGCAACCTAAAAGCTTTAGGATCTTAAGTGAAGAAGATAAGATGTATAAGCTCAACAAAGGTCTTTATATGCTTAAGCAAACTCCAAGAGTCTGGTATAATAGAATTGATACCTATCTACTACAATAAGGCTTCCTCAAAAGTGACAATGAAGCCATTTTGTATTTTATAAAAGATGAAGATGAAGTGAAGTTGATTATGTCCTTATATGTTGATGACTTATTGGTGATAAAAGGAGATGATTTAGAAGTTAAAAGTTTCAAGAAGAAAATGCAGTAAAAGTTTAAAGTGTTTGATTTGTGAGAGATGGCATTCTTTTCTATAATAGAAATTAACTAAGCAATTAAAGGCATTTTCCTTTCTTAAGTCAAGTATGTTTGGGAAATTCTTAAGAAACTTCAGTTGAATAAAGCTAAATATGTTGTTACACCTTTAATGGTGAATGAGAAACTAACTAAAAAAGATGGAAGTGGGAAGGCAACTGCCTCAATCTTTAGAAGCATTATGGGAAGTTTGTTATATCTAGCTGCAACTAGACCTGATATTATGTTTGCAACAAGTTTACTTTTGAGGTTTATGCAAAGTCTAAACAAAATTCATCTTGGTGTTGTTAAAAGAGTGTTGAGATATATTGCAGGCATTGCTGATCTTGGTCTCTAGTTTAGCAAGTGTGAAAGTGATGAATTGCAGGGGTATGTTAATAGTGATTGGGCTGGAAGTGTTGATAATTCAAAAAACACTTCTAGTTATATGTTTTCATTCGAAAGTGGGGCATTCTTTTGGAATTCAAAGAAGTAAGAGGTGGTGACTTAATCAATAGGTGGTGACTTAATCATCTACTGAACTTGCGTATATCTCAATTATAAATGATGGAAATCAAGCCATTTGACTTAGAAAAATCTTATATGATCTTGGTTTTTCTCAAGCAAATCGTAAATTGATTTAGGTGGGCAATAAGTATGCTATTGTCATTGCAAAGAACTTGGTTCAATATGAGAGACCAAATCATATTCTAGTCAAGTTTCATGCAATAAAGGAGGCTAAAAAGGTTGGAGAAATCAAATTATAACACTATTGCTCAGAGAAGCAGATTGTTGATATACTTACCAAAGCTCTTCTAAGAGCTAAGTTTGAAAATTTTAAAGTCAAAGCTTATAGACTTCAAGAAAAATATCAAGGAGGAGTGTTGGTCATTGTCATTCTTCTAGAAGATTTCTTAAGAGATTATGTTATCAGCTATTTGTTAGGTAATATAAGACCCTTACCATACCAAGTATGGGGTTGTTTAACCTAACCTTTCATTAGTCACTTCATCAAACATGTCTTTAGTTAGAAGTATGGTATAAAGTTATAATGAGCTGTAATAGACTCTTGTATTCAGCTCTTGTAATCTTTATTTAAAGCATTTTGTATGCAATGAAATATATATGAATGAAAAGAAACCAAGTTGAAGTTCTAGCTTTTCTCCAAAAAACCTTTGTTCCAGCTCTTTAAGTTGTTTTTCTTGTTTGAATTCAATCTTTATTTTGAACAATTGTAGCAAGATTGTAACCAAGAAGAGGAAGAGTAAAAAATTGCTCAATAAATGTATTAATTCACATGTTTGATCTTGGCACATCATAGGTAGAACAAAGTAGTAATAAGTGACAGACACATTGTAAAATTATGAAGCCTGAAGCATCATCATCAAAATTCAGGGATGTTAATGGAGAATTAATAGAGTGGTTGCTAAGAGAAATGAATTCATATTCAAGGTTAGTGAGGCAAGAGGTTCTTGGCAACAACAGGCAAGAAACATGGTGGTTATATATAGATTGAAATTGCAAAAGACATTTCACAGGTGAGTAAGCAAGGATTTTCAATCAAAAGGTAATCATTTTTGGCAATGGTCCTCTTTTATCAAGTTAAGCCACATTTTGGCTTAAGTATAAATCATGAGAGAAATCGGTTTATCCTTATTGCCTATAGCATTACCATATGATATGGAAAAATTTTTATGCAAAAGATTTCTTGACAAATTAGGGTTATTATATCATGAATTTTTGTCCATATAATAATATGAAATAAGGGTCCATCATATATTCTATAAAAAAAAACGTGCACCTATTCTCATTGGAAGACACCTTTTCTCTTTGTCATGTATATATATATTTTTTTCATTTGGTACACTTCTTTTATTTTTTTTATCATATTTTTTCTTTTTTCTTTTTCTAATAAATGAGATTTTTATTCTACAAAAATCAATTTAAATATATATAATTTTTTTAATCTAATGAATATTTATTTTATGTTATATATGATATCAAAATATAAAATAAAAATTATAAAAAATAATATAATAATAAAAATATAATTATATTAAAATTTTCAATTAAAAATAAAAGAAATAATTTATGATTAATTATAATATATTTTATATTCAGAATATAAATTCTATAGTGTTTATCAATTTTAATATTACAAAAAAAAATTGACAATATCAAAATATTTAACTTTATATCATCAAGATGTATATTCATTAGTCAAATACTATATGTATATTAATATTTGTTTACAAGTTCACTATAACTTAGTTACAGTTCATTACAAATGAACTCTAGGTTCATAGTATTTGTCTACAGGTTTATTAATCATTATCTATAGGTTCATTAACACTTACCTACACGTTTATTACAAATGAACTATAAGTTTATTAGTATTTACTTATATGTTCAATAGTATTTACCTATAAGTTCATTAGAACTTACTTATATATTCATGAAAATTTACCTACAAGTTCATTAAAACTTATCTATCAGTTCATTAAAATTTATCTACAAATTCATTACAAATGAACTCTAAATTCATTAGTATTGCCTATAAGTTCATTAACACTTACCTATAGGTTCATTATAAATAAACTCTAGAATCATTAGTGTTTGTCTACAGATTTATGAGTATTTATTTACTGATTCATTATAATTTACTTTCTAGTTCATTACAAATAAACTTGTCTTTTATAGGTCACAAATGAATTTTAGGTTCATTAGTATTTACCTACATATTTATTAGTATTTGTCTATAAATTTATTAGTATTTGCCTATAGATTCATTAATATTTGCTAGTATATTCATTAAAATTTGCCTATAGATTTATTATAAATAAACTATAAATTTATTAGTATTTGCCTATAGGTTTATTAAAATTTATCTACAGATTCATTAGAATTTACCCACAGTTCATTAGAACTTACCTATAAATTCATTAATAGAAATTAATATATAATATAATTTAATATCATATAATATTTAATATAATTAATATAAATTATATATAATATTTATATATAATAATAAAATTATAATAATATAATATAATTGTATACTAACATATTTATATGTTATATTAATATAATTATATATAATATATAAAAACACACAAAAATCTCATTTATAAAAAAAGAAAAAAATAAAACAAAAAGAAAAGAAAGAAAGTTGTGCGTGGTTTGTCTAGCACGCAAAATTTTCTTTAGCATGCTTTTTTCTTTTTGTTTTTAGCATGTGTCATAGAGCTCTGATTCATATTGCTATATAGATAAAATGTTCATAATATAATTTACCCACAAGCTAAAGTTTGGAGGATAGTTGACCCAAGAGAGCAACAACACTTCCATTTTTCTAATCTCATCTTCTTGTATGCAATATTTTGAAAATCAAAGCGGATTAGCCGGTTGAACTAATAAAATTGAGAATCAAATCGATAGTCAATTTGATTAAGTTCAATTCAATTGTTAAGATAATTTTTATATTTTTTAAATTTTTTAAATATATTTACATATATTTTTAATAATTTTTTGATTTTTAAATTATTTTAATAATATTTTTTATATTTTATTTATTGTTGAATTGATTGAACCACGTCGGTCGACTCATCAATCTTTTAGTTGACTGGTTCATTGACTAGTCCGGTTTTAAAAACACTGCTTGTGCACGATTTTGATTCTCCAACCAGCTTGCAGCATAATCTTCTTTTAGAGGGCTAATTCGCTTGTCAAAGAGCCTGCAAATTAGAGTCTGTTTTGTCCCATATTTACAAATTTGTCTTTGCATAATTTCATCATCATGCTCTCTGCCAAAAGAATCAAAATCAAAATAATCTTCCCTTCTTCATCACCATCATCATTATCGGCAGACATAATTGCCAACAACGATGATCTCTTAACCCAAATCCTTCTCCGTTTGCCTATCAAATCTCTCCTTAAATTCAAGTGCGTATCCAAGCACTGGCTCTCTCTCATCTCTAATCCTCAATTATACCGTCGCCTTAACATCTCCAACAGCCCTCGTGCCCTCTTCGTGCACAGGTGGCCACGTTTAAAGCAGCCACCTGAATTCGTTTTCATTAAGCTCGATTCCAATAATCACCCTATTGCTAATGCTCCCTACAAAACTCTAACTTTTGAGGACGAGCCATCGGGGATTAGAATCATTCAGTCTTGTAATGGATTGCTATTATGTTCATCTGAAGCAAACTACTACGTTTATAATCCCACTACCGAGCGTTATACTATACTTCCTCCAATACGTCAGGCTGATGAAGTTACTGGTGTTTATTTAGCTTTTGATCCTTCAAAATCACCTCATTACAAAGTCATCTGCGTACGTCTAAAAAATTTTTTTGAATGCGATTATCAGATAGAGATTTACTCATCGGAAACTGGTCCGTGGAGGATGTCAACCGCGTGCTTCACTTTACCCATCTTGGACGATGACATTTGTGGTGGAGTCTTTTGGAATGGTGCTATTCATTGGTTCAATGCAAGGGGTGGTCCTTGTTTATACTTTGATATTGATCAAGAACAAGTCAAGGAATTGCCAATGCCTCCAATTCCAGATGATTTTATTCACAGGAGAGTTCAGTACTTTGGCGAGTCTAGAGGACATTTATATCTTGTTGAGATTTACAGTCTTCCTTCTACGCAATTTAACGTATGCAAGATGGAGAGCGATTACTCTGGATGGTCTGTTAAGTTCCGTGTTGATCTTGACGGAGTTGTAAGAGCATTTCCTGAGATGATTAGAACCAATTGTGTTACTTGGTCATTGAATCATTATGCTTTTCATATAATGTGCATTGTTAGGGGAGAAAATGAGGACGACTCCTATTTGGTACTGCATATTCCAGGAAAAGTCATAAGGTATGAATTCAGGGATAAAAGTTTTAGGAAGCTTTATGATTTTTCTCAAGATGCTAGTGCAAATTATAAGCATGAGGAGGCCTCAGATTTTCGACGTTGTCAAGCTTATGAATACATTGAGAGTCTTGCTTGTGTTTGATGATATATTTGTGCAGGCAATGTTTAAGTTTGGGTGGCTTGATGTTCTTGTCCTTGTGACTTTATAGAGCTAAAGCTTGAGCCTTCCTTGTTTGAATAATGGGTGTGCTTGTATTTCTTTCTTTCAACTTTCTAGTTTAGTATTGAACAATTTTCTTCTGATATGAATTTCAACTTTCATCATGTGTAATGTTTTTAATTTCTGTAATTTGTAAAACCCATAGGAAAGATCAATGATTATGAATAATCTATAAATATGTTAAAATTGTGGGTTGTTTTATTTTTTAGCTTCTTGTTTCTCCATTGTCAGTCATCTCTTATCCAATTACCAAAACTAATTTCAACCAGACCTATCATTTCCTAGCAAATTGAACACACTGAATTAGGTTAGCTAAATCTAAAAATTATTTCCTAATGATTGGCTCTAGAGCTAATCATTTCCTATCATGAACATAACTGTTTCCTCAACTAAACCTCAGCTTGATAACTTGTGTCATTGATATTGTATCATCTTTTGTCATTCACATTCACCATATCATTTGTTAATTCTGTAATGAGAAAGGATGATGCAATAGTAGTGAGACAACTTCTCAAGTTGGGATGCCCTTTATGTCGGGTCTTCTCTTTTTATCGATGAGAATAGTTTTTCCAGAAAAGATCAAGACAATTCTTGTTCTATTGATATTGGATATAGGATGTATCCAATTTAACTATCTTTAATCCAATGGTGTATGTATTTTCATCTATAGACTAGGTACATTGTCCCAAAAACCTATACATTAACTATGATGGTGATAAGCCATCAGTTCCAATTAGGTACAAGTGACAATTCAACTATAATGCATTTTACTAGTAATTTTTAATATTAAGAATCCTAAGAGATTTTCAACACATCTATTTTTGCCGTTATAATATCAGGAAATCAATGGTTAGAGAAGCCGTACACATCATCAATATCCAAAGTCCAAACTGGGGCATAATATTTTGCACAATATGACAAGCAGTGGTCCCATCGAGTGCTGAGAAAATGCAACAAGTTGCCCAATTAATTATGCAAAATGGGTTGCAGTGGCCCAAAGTCCATAACCATGAAAACTGTAAAGAAGAGACGATCATTGACCAAAAGTCTTGTCTCACCCAGATGGCGATCTTTCATTGCCGTATTTTAGACCGATAACCACCACCAACCCCATCCCTTGCCAGCTAGAGAATGACATTAAAGAACAACTCATGATGCTACCCTAGAAGGTAAATATAGTATGACATGCAAGTCATACATACTCTAAACTAATAAGAACACAAGGGATATCAAATATCAATGGTAGAATGATTAATACTCTATACATTTACCCGTGTCTTTTTGTGTTCAATATACATTTGACAAATTGAGGCCTAATAACTTTAGTAAAATTTAGCCACCACTTGGCCTAAACTTCAAAACTACCTCTCTGCAAAATCAAGAGGAACATTTCATAGGATGCTCGGGAGGTTTGGAAACTTACCTGTTTGGCCTGTTAGCAGAGAACAAATAACAATCCAAATAGCTGAATTATTCCAAACGTGCTCCTGAGAGAGAAACTGCCACTCTCTTGTGTTGTTGATATGATAATTGGCTCTTTCCAATAGAACTTAAGCCCTTCACAGAACAAAGCTGGGACCATGTAAGATCCACAATCTTTTGTTCCTAATACTTTTGGCAATAAAGAATTCCCAAAAATCCAACAATGTCAATCACAATTTCACTGTTCTAGCTGGATGGTTAAAGAATGCAACTTCTTCACAAATCAGTATACTAGCTTGACTTGGTTGGAACCTTCTCTGTTGACATATACATCATTTGTTTTGCACATTTCTTACTAAAAAGCCAAAATTAAATCTTTTTTTTTTTTTTTTTTTAATAATTAGCACTTACTTGTGCTCTCCCCACATATGCCAATGTTGTCATTGTCGCCACTGCTGCCACACACCATCTTAGAATATCTAAATGATGAAATTTAGCCCACAATTAAAGACCTACCACCAGGTCCATTTTTTTTTCATAGAATTGATAAGATGTCATCTTACAATTTCTTCAAGCTTCCACAGGACTTGCTTAATGTTTGGTCTGAGGGAAGGCGAAGGAGATGAACAAGCCATAGCAAGCTGAAAGAATTTGAGTACACATTCCTCAGTAACTAGACTTTCATTGCCGCTGTGATTGCTAAGAAGTATGTCTGGATGGTATAAATCTGTGATTCTGCGATCAAGGACCGCTTTTCTCATGAAAGTAGGCAGATGAAAATCATCATCAGGGGTTGGATTCTCATTGATAGGTTCCTTCCCTGAAAGTAGTTCAAGCAAGATTACTCCAAGGCTGTATATATCAGTCTGTTCACTTGCATCTTTCATTTTGATAAGCTCCGGAGCTTTGTACCCATCAGCTGCAATAGCTTCAAGCATTTCTTGTCCAGCAGCAGGATTCAAGAGCATATGCAGGCCAAAGTCCGATATGTATGGTTGGTAATTGCGATCCAACAATATGTTTTTCAACTTGAGATTCCCATGGATTATAGGCTTCTGCAATCCTGTGTGAAGATGATCCAACCCTTTGGCTATACCAATAGATATCCTATAAATGATGGCCCATTTATGAGACTCAGCATTTCCATCTGCCAATAAAAACCAAAATTGGACCATTCAAGATTTATTGCAACCTAAAAGTACCTAAAGAACAGAACAGCTAAAACTATGGTGAGAATTTGAAACACAGATCATTAAATGTAAAACAACATAACCATTTTTCGAAGGAGAAATGGGAAGGGAACGAAAAATGACAAAAGTTAGGTGCTAGCAGATATGAATTTAAGAAGTGAAGAAACCAAAATGGTTGGATACATATCCAAATAAGCGATCTGCAGTAATGCAGGCAAAGTCTGAATCCAGTAAAGAATCCTCAGTGAAACTCACAGCTCAACCACTCAACCAAACAAAAAATAATTTTTAACATTATTGGAAAAGAAAGTTAAACTTAATGTTAACTTCCTAACTTTTTTCAGTCGAATTGCCATTCAAGATCTCTGCAAAATTTATGCTAATCCATGTTACTGAACTCAACTGATCAATCAGATGGCATAACCAACAGGAAATTTGATTATCCAATTCAGTAACCGAAACTAAATATGAACACAAAGAATGACGCATGACATTAAAATTTCAGCCATTTCTTCCATCTTTTGGTTCTAAAAGTTTGTCAACACAAGAAATTGAAACCCTATATCCATTATTGCCCATTCTTGTGGAAAGAAATCAACCAAAAAAAAAAAAATGATCTAAACGTTAATCTGAAAAGAAAATCAACAAAAAAGAAAGGGCTAACAAGAAAGTTACGAATCTTAAAATGTCGTTTTTTTTCCTCAAATGAACTCAGCAAATAGTCAACTCAAACTCAACGAAGAGACGCGTTAAAAAAAGGAAGCACTACTCTCATTTCTCATCAACCAAACAGCAAATCAGAATAATACACATACTAGGGTCACTTACCCCTAATGAACTGCGCCAGATTACCACGTCTTAGAAAAGGATGAACAAGAAGCTTTTCACCTCGAGGCCCTGCAAAGAACCCCAAAAGAGGCACCAAATTAGGATGTCTTATGCAACCTAGCAATTGTATCACCTCTCTAAAATCTTTAGCCCTTGCAGCACAAACAGGCCTCAGGAACCTAAGCAGCCTAACACAGTTGCTCCTCTGCAATAAGGCCTTGTACAAGGTACCGTAGTTGGATTTCCCTATCACCTCTCCTGGAGCATCAAGTATGTCAGCAATTGTTAAGTCTTGTCCCCCATGAAATGTCACTAAGTCCTCTGTTCCCGTCTCCTCTTCATTCTTGTGCTCATAGCGTTCTATATCATTTTGGGTATTTCTTGCTCTTCTTTTGAAGTAAAGAATCATGACAAGTATGAGACTCATCAAGAAAGTTACTGAAGTTAGTCCAAGAATTAGTTTCGGGGTATTGTTCATTTCTAATGACTAAATTTCCTCAGGTTAGATTATTGAAAAAAAAATTATCAAAATGTATGATGCTAAGAAGAGCCTAAAAAAGTGCAGAGAGACAAACAACAAAGAATTAAGATCTGGGCACAGTGAGATAGATAGAAGGAGAAAGATAACGAAAGCTTAGTTTAAGATTTGTACGGGAAAGTGTGATGAAGGAGAAGACGCGAAGATAGAAATAGAATTGAACTTGGGGGAGGGGAGATATGGAACCCAAGGTTTATGCAAGTTAAAGGGAAAAAGAAAAGAGGGAAAAGGAAAAGGAAAAGTTTAAATAAGAAAGAAAATGGGGATTGGATCAAAGGGCAAGGGATATGGCAATCGAGGGCCATGCACTGCTATATTATTTTTATTAAATAATTTAATTTTTTTAAAATAAGAAAATAATTTAGAATTAAAATTTTTATTATTTTTTTAAGTTAAAATAAATTGATTTTTTTAAGCATGCTATTCACTTTTTTTTAATATAAGAGAGAGATTATATTATTAAAATTCAACATTTTTTATTTACTTTTAAATAGTATTATTTTATCATTAAATTCATTAGATTAACACATCAGTTAACTGCGTTCCTTTTTGGGTGCTCCATCAATTTGAAATAAACTGTTGATATTTCTAAAATGTTTATTTATTTGAAATACATCTTTAATAAGAAAAAAACTTAAAAGGCAAATAATAAAAAAATAAAATTACATATTTTTTTGAACTTATAAAGATTATTTATTATTTATTTACATTATTTTTTATTTCAATAAGAATGTTACATAAGATATTGCATTAAAATGTAGGTTAATGTAGCATAGCGCGACCAAGCAATTGCATTTGCCTTGAGAAGAGGGAAAACAGTACAAAAACAGAGCAATTACGCAGAGATAAATGGACTGATAAAGACAGAGGTAAGCATGTGATGTTTGACTGTTTTGCTTGGGCGAAGGTGTGAAAGCTTATAGGTTTTTTCTGTTTTTGTTTGAGAATGATAGGGATTTTTGCCTTCACCATCTACAACTCCCCATATTTTTTTAGGCATTATTCAACTTCCATATCTGCATGATGTGAGCGACTTTGTGTTAACATTTTTTTTTTTTTTTGGAGTGATGCAATATTCAAGCTTTTTTTTTTAAAAAAAAAAAAAAATTCTGTGATCAATTGAATAATGGGTACCTATGTTTGTCACGCGATCTTGATGTGCGGTGCGACCATTCTCGAATTTAAGGGCCCCTTTCTAATTTGTAAAAGGGTTTCGATGGAGGTGAACACTAAGATAATGATGCGTCCTCCAAATAGCTGGATCTAGTAGTTTTATGAACCTGAAATTAAGGAAGAGACGAGATGGAATGTCCGCTTTTGACTTGCAAGAATGTTTTGATATTCAAATTCGTTTCAGAGAGTACAAAGAGGAGATTCGGACACTTTGATATTCAAGGATACAGTCTATAGATAGCTTAGTCTTAATTTAATGCTATTACGAGCGTCTTTTCTAGATTTTAGATATATTAAGTTTGATTGAATCTTGCTGATATCAAATTTATTTTGCTTATTAGAATAAATTACCTCAACTCAAGTCATTAAAACTAAGAACAATCATTGCCAATCGATAGTAGATTGACTGATGAGTTAGAAAATGAGAATTTTTTTATTAATATACACAAGAGTTAAAAAAATAAAATATACTCTTTTATAAAATCATAATCAATTTTATAAAAACGTGCTAATATATATAACATTTGGTAGATAATAAGAACTTGTTTTCCTCTTTTTCTTTTAATTACTTTTCTAATTTGGTAGATATGAGACGTTTACATTTTTCTTAATCTTTATTTATTTTGACCAATGCTTATTATGATCCTTAGCTTAACAGTTCCATTTCAAGGATCACAAAAGAGAATATTGAAGGGCATCAGAAATTCATTCCTTTCCCAGGGTGATTGGTTTCGCTAATGTAAATAAAAAATGTCTGTATTAAAATCATTATCTTTCTAGAACAAAAATGAAAATCAGATGGATGACCGTGTGATTTGATGACTCTCCAGCTGGACAATATAATTCTTCATTCATATATTGATTCCTTGGGTCTACATGTTCCATTCTCATTTCCGAACATAGCCTATATTCACCACCGGATCATCCTCAACTTCGATCAAGCCAGAATCTGACGAGTGATACTACCCTTACCCTTTGAAAGAAAGATATTTATGCACCAAGAACAGCTCTGGGACACCGGCCATGTGACAATAAGCCGGAGTTGGGGTACTTGAGACAAGAATGCAAATTTACGGCGCAGATTGATGAGGTGTTAGTTAAGTGGAGCCCACTGTACTCAAAAGCTCATCTTCTCTAATGAAATCAAACATGTGGGATCCACTGTCACCACGTGAGATATCACAGTAGCTCCAAAATTGAAAGACGGATATACCCCCCACAGGCTCATTCTTAAAATGAAAGCAAGTTCTCAATACTATTTCAAATATTGTTTTGATTATTTTTATTTTTAAAAATATTAAATATATATATATATATATATCAATAATAGTGATTTGATAAGTTTTTGCATATTTATTTATAAGATAATTTTATCCATAAATTTATGAAACTATTTTATATATATATATATATGTAGGAACCATCCTTTCAATCAATAACTTTCTATTAAAGAATAAGGGAACTTGCTATAGGTTTCCTTTTTCTTTTGTAAAGTGTTAAATGTTCAATTATTGAACTAAAAAAATATATGAGTTGTATTGAAAGTTAATGCAAATGACACTAACTCACTTTCTTTTGTTGGAAAGAAATGACACTAGATTTGAGGGTATACAGCTTGTTATATTATTTAATTTTATTTTCTTAGAGAACTTTTTGAAGTGATATTCAAATAATATGACAAGCACATGCAAATTAGGACTCACTCTATATTAGCTTAATTCAATCCAATGCAAATGCAAGCAGTCAACTTTATGTATTGTTGTCTAATTTGTTTCTTTAATACTTACGTAAGTGCAATCAAAATCCCCACGATGAACAAGGCTACAGTTTAAAGAAAGAGGAGCAATAGGCTTTTTCGAACTACTACCTTCTACTATAAAAAAAATTATTGTAATATTCTCCATTAGCCTAATGCATGCATATGAGAAAGACATCCTTGATTTTTTTTTTTTTTACTCTAATTACAAAATAGAAGCTAATTTACTGACTTTGGATGTCCACTTAGCTTGGCATTAGAGAGCGGCATATAGGAAGTACAATGGCCCTTGTTTGTTCTTGGATTAGAAGAGCAGGCATTACAAATTTCTTGGTAACTGCATTTATCACTACCACCATACCCGATTGAAATTAAGGTGAACAAACATCACAATAACGCATAGTCAACATTTTGGACTAAATGATCTTAAGATCACTTATTGCTCGATAATGACCTTAAGCCAGCAAATATATTCACTTTGAATTGCAGCTACCTAAAAAAGGTAGAAAAGGAGCAATGTAGAATTGCACTTTTAGGTAGAAAAGAAGCAATGTAGCATTGCAGATGTCCAAGGTTCCTATTAACTACTACGGCTTTATGTGCAGAAGTGGGTAGGTGCTTTAAAAGTGGTCCTCTTTGATAATGCACTCGAAGATTAGAAGAATCTACTGTGGCTGCAGAAAGCACCTAAAAAAAGCCCTCCTTCGTGGAGAACGTTATACGGCAATTGTAATTGAGGATGAGTCACTTTCCCACTGATGGTGGCACATGATATCAAGAGGAAAACCTACAAGTCTTTGCAAAGAAAGGAGTACTCTAGTGCGCTTACATGGGCCAAATTTATCGGGAAAACAATTTCATTTCCATTCTATGTCTCGTAACTTATAATCAGAAGCCTTTTCAAACACCAGAATAATAGATGATCCCACAAATTAAGAAGCCTGTGCAAAATAGTATAATATAAACATTTTGTAAGGCATCGTAAATTATTCAGTAAAATAATATTAGAGCATTAAGATGCCTTCACAGTTGATAAAATGGAGATCCCTATCCAATGCACAATTGTTTATTCAGAGTAATAGTTTAAAGCAATGTGCCACTATCAAGGAATGTAATACATAGGATTTGGAAGCTTGAATGAGCGAGTTGACACAGCAGAGCCTAGTAGATCACTCCATTGGTCACCTGAGTTTCCGACAATTCGATATCCTTCCTTCACCATCTCACTCCTCTTCCCTGACTTGTATATTGTTGCTAGTTTCCCATGGTCTTCAGAGGTTCTACACAAAATGAGAAACCAAGACTTCAGTTGGCAGTCAGAAAGGAGACGTAACTCAGTTATCACAACATCAATCCATGCTACAATTTTCAACTGCCATCATGATTGGGAGAATAAAAGAACAGCAAAACAGAGCAAGCAATACAAAACTAACAAGAGAATGTCAAACTATCATCATGATAGATTATGACAGTTATCAAAAATTTTGTCATTTTTTCCCCCTTTTCCCTGGATCATTTGGCATGAAATTCACGTATCATCAACTCAAGTCCCTAAATAGGAAAGAAGCACTGATGAAGATCACATGCAAAATCAATTGTAATGAGTCTCCCCTCAGTGGACCCTCTGTTTTATCTATATACTGCCTCTTTAGCCAAACATTAACCAATAAAATCTTCCATCTTTATCAGTAACTTAAGCATTTCTAACCTTAGAAATAACAAAAAGGCTAGCCTAGATTGACACCTCAAAAATCTGGGGCCCAATAGACTCTGTCTTCAAACGTGGTTTCTAATTCTCAGATTAGCACATGCCTAGCAACTTGAAAAACTGATTTGGGCAACATTTATCATAAGGAACACCCAGAAAAATGATTTTTTGTTTCACACTCAGAGTCTACTGTTTCCAGTCCAGGGAAAAGAAAACGACTATGGCTTCTTTCCTGTGTAGATCATATTTTGCTTTCATAGGGAAGCATACTGCAAAATTAATACCAGAAGCTCAGACAAAAAATACCTGAGACAACTAGCCTATGAAACAAATTAGAATGCTGGGACCTGCTGTTTTATTGCTGCTTCTACTATGGCCTGAAATTAGCACCCTTAAGAAGAAGAAAAGGACTCTTCTGGTACACAAAGTGCTCCATGACTATCACCAGGGTTAAGGGAGGCAGGGTGCAATAGCAGAACCAAAACGGTGCACTTTAAGGATTATTCAGGGTGTAAATAGAACCCTGAATAATCCTTAAATGCCACCCATTTTGGATTCCACCAAGATTCCTTAGCCATATCTTTAGTAGGATTTTTTATATGCTTCCTAAAGAATAAGATGCAAACAGAAATTATACATTTTTGTAATCCCTTGTGAAAGCAAAATGATAACCCTAGCCCTCCAAAGGTATCACGTTCATCCTATCTTCAGAAAAAATCCTTGTTCTCTTCCAACAAACACCATACTGCTAAGTTTTCACATCTGAGAATATGTAACCAACGTTTATTGGAAAAAGCAACCCCAAAGATTTGAGACCAAAAGCAGTTAGCGGTGACCATCGAATAAGTTTCTTCAGCTTGAGTTGGGTTAAAAGCACGGAATGTATTTGCACCATCACCATCTTCAAATAAAGTATTTTCTACAGTAGCACCATGAATAGCGCATAGCAGAGCGGCGCCCAATATGCCGGCAACTCCCATCATATGAAATGGGTTCAGCGTCCAGTTATGAAACCCTTGGAAAAAGAGGATGAATCGAAATATAGCTGCTACACCAAAACTAGGCGCAAAAAACCAACCAGACTGCCCTAGTGGATAAATCAGGA
>CATIWR010029691.1:0-10153 GCA_949677035.1 Omphalea diandra | reverse complement strand
GGTCCTTATTGAATTCGTCATATGCGTCTGGAAGCTCACTTCAATTGCGAAAATAGGCCAAGTCTTTTTCTTGTCTTGTTTCAGCATGTCTTTGATCTTGTCTATCTTATTTCTGTATCTTCCTTCCCTACATGCATTATCATTCAACTACCCTGATTTCTCTAACCCTCAAAACCTAAATTGAAGCGGTGATGACTCCTTCATCGGTGAAATCCTATCACTTACAAGAAACAGAGCGAATAGTGGTTCGATAGACAGTGTTGGCCGAGCTGTGTATTCCCAAGAAATGCACCTTTGGGATGGAGCTACCGGCAAAGTTGCAGACTTCGTTACTCATTTTTCGTTCAACATATCGATGCTCGAACTGCCTAATGGAGGAGATGGGATCGCCTTCTTCCTCGCCCGTAATGGCCCTGAAATTCCAAATCATGCTTGGGGAGAATGTCTTGCATTGATCAACGACTGTTCTCAGTTCAACACAACAGAAAAACAAATTGTAGCTGTTGAGTTCGATACATATAAGAACGAACAGGATCCAAGTGACAATCATGTAGGTATTAATGTCAACTCCATCAGGTCTGTAGCTAACCTCACTTGGAGTAGAAGTATCAAAAATGGATCAAAGGCTAATGCTTGGATTACATATAATTCTCAAACAAGAAATCTAAGCCTGTTCTTGACTTATGATGATAATCCGGTTTTTAATGGGAACGAATCTAGCCTTTCTTATGAAATTGACCTGCCAAAGGTTTTGCCTAAATTGGTCACTGTTGGATTTTCATCTTCAACTGGCTTTCGCATGGAGATACATTATATTTTATCATGGGAGTTCAACTCTACTAAAATTTCATCAAACACACATGTTGGCGGTGAAGGCGATGGGAAGAGCAAGATTGGTCTAATAGTTGGTTGTGTGATAGGTGGAGTTGTTGCAGTTTGTGATATATTAAATTTAGGCCTTATCAATCTCTTCCATCTGAATTTTTTTACATCCAATTGCTAGTTTAGAAATTCATACTGGTGGTTTCAGTCACATTGGTTCATTAAAAATTGTCTGCCATGCTACCTTTTACCAAGAAACCAAGTGAAAATTTAGATCCTATACATTCACAACTATGGGATTTAGATATTGAAAAAAGTTAATAATGGAAAAGAATGTGCATTTTTTCGAAGGAATGATGAACCAGATCTAATATTAGAACTTTTGGCATCATATAATAAGGAAGTAAGTAATATTATCTTAGAAAATGTGAAATATACATCACAAATAATTCGAAAAGCAATTTTGCATGTCTATGCTAGAAACAAGCAAATTGCATTTCATAATGAAATTGATGTTACTGAATTTTGCTTAATTATTTATGAAGAGCGAGATAAATCTAAAAAGTGCAAATGGCTCTTGTTGTAATTAGTGCCTATTGTTTCTTAAAAACAATAATATGATGTTCATACTTTTATAGCATTCACAATTTGAGTGGTCAAGGATATGATGGAGCTAGTAATATGCACAAGGATTGGAATGGGTCGCAAGTTTTGTTTCTTAAAACTTGTCCTTATGCATATTATATTCGTTGCTTAGCTCACCAATTATAATTAGTGCCTATTGATGCTGCTAGAGAAGTGACAGATGTTCATACTTTTTTTTTTTTTCCAAAATTTGGCTTTTATTATCAATTTTGTTGGTGTTTCTTGTATAAGTTTAATATGCTAAGCATTTTATATTTGAAAAATTTATCCACCGTTGCTTACATATGCAGAGGATAACTGGAAAATAGGGAGTTAGTAGCTTATACCTTTGATTGATAAATTGATTTGACCAATTTTAACTCTTTCAGTTTCGATAACAATTACTGAGCGAGTATTTTTAGTTATGAAAATTATTAATAATGAAACTTCGAATCACAATGGATGATAAATTCCTTAGAGATTTTTGATTATGTACATCAAGAAAGAAATTATTGAAAACTTAACAATGGTCAAGACAATAGATGAACAAAGAGCACAACTTTAATGAAGAACTTGAAGATTTCTTTTTACATTATGTCCTCTTTATTCCTTGTATATTTTATGCGTTAAAATAAATTTTGATACATGATGTTTTGAGTTTATATTTTACATTGATATTCTGTTTTGTAATATCTTTGCCTCTCCCCTCCCCTCAAAGAAAATTTTTTGGCTTTGCCCTGTCTTCAAAGGGTAATAAACTGGCATCCACCTACAGCAACAAATAACAATAGGCTAGCAGCACTTGAAGGGAGTAAATTGTGAGTTGGCATTCTTGTAGAGCAGCAGATGTTGAGCTGGCATCCTAATATAAGAGCAAATGCTAAATTGATATCTTGCTAGACACTATTTGACATACATCTCAAAAATGATATATATATATATATATAAATTAAAGATTATCAAAATACTTTTGTTCTGAGACGTCTTATTGCAAATAATATCATGATAACCTTTAAAATTGTTCACTATCTCAAGTGTAAAAAGTAAGACAGAGATGTGATTGTGGCGTTAAAACTTAATACGAGTAATGTTTATTATCAAATTGAGTGAATTTTCTCAAAGAATATGTTGAAGATGGACTTTGATGCTAAATGGGTTCAATTGATCATGTTATATGCAACAACTATTAGATACAAAATAATGCATGTTGGAAAAAAATTAAACATAAGGATCAATGTGTGCACACCTCTCCATATTAAACATAAGGATCAATGAATAAGTGGTAATATGTACATTGCTACAAATTAAAAAATAAAAATTATTATTTCACACTTTAGATCTTACTTAATTTACTAATTAATTTCCTTTTTACGTAATTATTATTGATCAATTATCCTATTCTATTTTATTTGTTAAATTAAACCTAAAAACTTATTATTTGATCCTTTAAATTTAATAATACTTATTAATCAGTCTCTTAAATTTAAAAAAGGATTAATTAATAAATATTATTAAATTTAAGATATTAAATGATAATTATTATCAAATATAAATGACTAAATAATAGGTTTTCCTTGTTCATTTAACAAGCAATTAAACATAAGGATCAATGAGTAAATGAAAGTAAAATATGAAGGATCATAAAATAATTATGTAATAAGGGACTGAATAGTTAATTAGATAAAATCTAAGGGATGAAATAATTATTTTTTGTTAAAGCAAGAAAGAAAGAGAGCAAGTAATAATACTCTATTTGTCTCTTAATAGATATTGTTTAAGGTTTTTGTATATATATTAAAGATTTTATTTAATATGTGTTATTATATATCAAAAAAGACTATGTTAACTTCAATTAATTATTTTCATAAATTATTATACACTCTAAAAAGAAACAATTATTATGAAAGTGAGAAATGATAAGAGTTAAAAAAAAATTAATTGATGTTCATTGATAATTGTAAAACGTCAAGTATTATGAAACAAAAATTTCTCTCTAAAACGACATCTATTTTGCAACGGAGGGAGTAAAATGCAATACCAGCCCAGATATCCAGACTCGATCGTTCTGAAAATTAAAAACAAAGAAGGAAGAAGAAGAAGAAGAAGAGATCGAGGGAGGTGGAGCCAAACCCTCTTGGCTCTCGATTCTTTTCATTGACTGAACATTTATGCATGAGCGGCTTGTTAGCATATTATGATACGTGAGGCGAGTTGCCTGGTATGCTCAATTCCGTCGAGGGTTGCTTGTGGAGGCTATCATGGCGGCAGCTAGTGGTGGTCCGCTGAGGCAGAGGCTGCAAAACATTAATTTATGTTTAAATTGTAATATCTAATTTTTTTAATTTTTATGTAAATATTAATACATATATTAAATTTTTTAAAGGGAAATCTTAATTTTTTAAAAAATTATTAATAAATTTATTCATAATTTAATTCTAATAAAAAATTTTGGCTCGATTAAATTCGTTTGGGCTTGCAAACTTTATACAATTTTGATGATATTTGACTCAAGCTCGTTTCGTTCATTGAATTATTTTAAAATATTCGACTTTAACTCAATTTATTTATAAGTGAATCAAACTTGACCAAATTCATCATTTCTTACTACCGTTGTCAAGACCAATTTAAATAAATAGAATATTACATTATATCAATTTTAGTTTATCAAATATAAGATTATAATGGCTATTATCTTACAATGCACTTTACATTCACATACATCATTAATTATGTTACAAGTGATTATGTGATACCATACATAGCCTAAAATTTTCTTTTATTACGTTATATACAATTCAATCAATGTTGTTTTGAATTGACCAAACTGAGATGTTAGACATGAGTCTTGTAGATGGAGATGATGCCTTGGAAAATGATGTGTGTTTCGACGAATCAGTTCTCTGGGTTGGCTCTCCATTGGATGACAAGAGGTATGATGTTGAAAAGGTCATTGCAGGAGCAAGATAAGCTGGCACAGGAATTTCTACTGGAAGGACAGGCAGGGGAGCCTCAGAAGCAAGAAGTACGTTAATCACTTCTCTTATTGAAGGTCGAACTGTGAGGTTAGGATGCACACACCAGAGTCCAACAATCATCAATCGCTCCATTTCCTGTTTATCAAAGTCTCCGCATAGTTTACGGTCAGCAGCTTCAAGAATTTTTCCCGTACCATACAGTTTCCTAACCCACGCCACTATAGGGCTAATTTTGAAATTAGTGTAAAAAAAAATGAAATATTATTAATTTAAAAATATTTATAAAAGTAAGTCAAATGTAAAAATATCTAGGGCAATGATATAATCAAATATATACATCTTTCAGTTAAACTGGCGGACGTGAGAGTGATTGACCAAAATTTTTTTTGAATTTTTTAATCTATTGGCGGACGAAGAACATGTTTTTTTTTTATTTGTTGTTCGGATGGCCAACTTTTGTCCCACAAGTATTGTTTTTTTTTTTCATGGCTACATGGCTGCCAGAAGGTGGCCATGTAGCAAGTTTTTTTTTTTTTTTTTCATGAGCCATGCAGGGGCCGCATCTGCCAGAAGGTGGCCATGCAGAATTTTTTTTTTTTTTTTTTGCATGAGCCATGCAGAGCCGCATAAAATGCAGTTTTAGCCTCAAATGCAGTGTAAAAAAATATTTTTTTATTGGGATTAATTTTCTTATGTAAAAAAACCGCATTAAAATGCAGTTTTGATGAAATATTTTTTAAAAATTTTTGAGACCCCTGTTGCATGGCTTTGTCCTTTTCTGGACAAATTTGTGTTTCGTCTCTTCCTGCAAAAAATTAATAAAATATGAGCTTTAATGTAATTTAATTAAAATATTATATAATAATATTTTTTATATTATTATATTAAAAAGAAAAAGAACATAATAAAATTATTATATACTATTATATAATATTATTATATATTTTAAAAGTTTAGCACATATTCAAAAATATTTGTTCGTCTCTTATAATAGTGGGTGTAATAATTAAAAATATTTAAAAAATATTATATTTTAAAATGTATAATAATATTATATAATAATTTTATTATGTTCTTTTTCTTTTTAATATAAAAAATATTATTATCTAATATTTTAATTAAATTACATTAAATATCATATTTTATTAATTTTTTGCAGGAAGAGACAAAACACAAATTTGTCCAAAAAAGAACAAAGCCATGCAACGGGGGTCTCAAAAATTAAAAAAATTTTTTTTTATCAAAACTGCATTTTAATGCGGTTTTTTTACACTAATAAGAAAATTAGTCCCAATAAAAAATATTTTTTTACACTGCATTTTATCAGGCCCTACATGGCTCATGCAAAAAAAAAAAACTTAGCTGCATGGTAACCTTTTGGCAGATGCGGCCCCTGCATGGCTCATGCAAAAAAAAAAAAAAAAAAAAAAAAACTTGCTGGTGGCAATGCAGCCATGGGAAAAAAAAAACAATACTTGTGGGACAAAAGTTAGCCACCCGGCCAATAAATAAAAAAATATATATATGTTCTTTGTCTGCCAGTATATCTGGCAGACGAATACTAAAAAATTTTTAAAAAATAAATTCCATTAGTTACTCTCACGTCTGTCACTGTATGTATATGTTTAACCATCCAATAACTCTCAATATTTTTACATTTAACTTACTTTTATAAATATTTTTTAATTAATAATATTTCACTATTTTTTTTTTACACTAATTTGAAAATTAGCCCCGCCACTATACTTATCTGGTCTTCTTCTTCTTCTGTCAGTCTCGGCTCAACAGCTCTTCTTCCACAAGCTATTTCCAAAGCAACAACTCCGAAGCTACATATGTCCGATTTTTGCTGGCCTTGCCTGATGTGAAACATTCAGGAGCCATGTAGCCCATAGTTCCTGCTAAAACTGTTGTCTGAGACGCTTTTGCATGGTCAACAAGCCTAGCTAATCCGAAATCACCTAGCTTAGAATTAAATGTAGAATCCAACATGATATTGCTTGACTTGATATCCCTGTGAAGCACGCATTGATCGCCTTCTTCATGCAGATATAATAATGCAGAGGCCAATCCTTGAGAAATTCTGTAACTGACGTCCCACATCAATGAGGTTTTGTCCTTGAAAAGATGGGAATCAAGGCTGCCATTGGGCATGAACTCGCACGCGAGTAGTATTTCTTTTTCATGGCACCAACCAATGAGCTTCACCAAATTCTTATGCCTCATTCGGCTAATGACCTTCACTTCTGCCGCGCATTCTTTGATAACTTGTTTAGATCCCCTTGATACCCTCTTAACAGCAACATGGGAATTGAGTTCCTTCAAGAAACCTCTATAAACTGCTCCGAATCCTCCTTCACCGAGCTTCTCTCCCTCTGAAAAATTATTTGTTGCAGAAGCCAATTGATTATAGGTAAAATTTCTTGGTTCTGTACCATTCCTGAAGTCATCGCCTAAGGAAACATCAAAGAGAGGAACATGTGTTTCTACTTCTTTCCGCTAATTACTTTTTAAATGATATGAAGCAAAACCTACTCCAACAATGATCAAAGCACATCCCACACTCAAACCTGCTATCAGTCCTGTTCTTCTATTTCTACTTTCTTTTGATAGTATAGGAATATTTGGTGGTGCAGGTTCCACCGGAACTGTACTACCTTCGTCTACAATTTCTGAACTTGAATCAAACCACCATGATGTAATTCTGGGTATCTCATACGAACTTCCAGTGCTGGCAGAGAAACCAAAAGCAACCCATTCAGGTAAATGACTAGCCATATCAACCAGAGCTGATAAATGGCCCTGCACGACTGTGCTCCTAAATTCATCACTCTGAGTGAATACGACATTCAAAATTTTCTGGCTTGAAGCATAGGTAATCCAAGCATCATGTCTGCTGCCTCCCATTACACCCCTTCTCCAAGCCTAGGTTTGAACAGATTTCATCGACCTGACGTTGATACCCACATGATCAACTAGGTAACCTGGATCCCACAAATCATTGTTATAGGTATCAAACTCCACAGCAACAAATTTATTCTCGAAGTAGTTTAATGCATGAGAGACATTGTCATTGATAGCTAGACCAAGACCACCACCGGCTTTCACATGAAGAGGAGCTCTTGAGCCATTAGGAGCCAGGAAAAATGCTAACCCATCCCCATGGTTGGCTGCTGAGTCAATGATGAAGGAGAAATGGGTAGCGAAGTTGGTGAGTTTTCCAGATTCCTTGTCCCAAAGATGCAGTGGTTTGTAGTATGTGGCTCGACCAACACTTTCATTTAGACCCTTATCGCGCATGTTTACGGTGAGTTCAATGCCTTGATTGCTTACAATAGCATTGTTCTCAGCGTAAATTTCAGGATGATTTGAATCAAAGCTAGAAAAGTTGAATCTTAATAGAGCTGCAGATGCATTAAAAGTTGTGAACAACAAGAAAATGGAAATGAAGAAACTGAGCAGAAAACAAATGTCCGGTGCCTAGGGATTGCAATTCCATGACAAAAAATTAACCATGGCCAGGACAGATTGGAGGTTATTTGTCACATATATTTATCAACAAAGACAGCCTTTTACAGTTTTCAGTTCCTAATGGAACATTTTCTGGGATTCTTCTAATACATCCTACCCATGGACACCAAAGCCGGCCCGAGCAAATTGCATACAGGATTCTTCATTTTGACTTCATGAAACAAATACAATTTTGTTTTGGATGGATGTGAATTTGAAATTTGAGTTTCAAGCTAAAAATTATAAAGAAAATCAACATAATTAATATCAAATTTCAATTCATATTCATTTTAAATAAATTCAAATTTTCTTTAGTGATGAGAAATTTCACTTGACGAGTGATTAAATTCTGAAAAGATTAATTTAATAATCCATCACTAAAGTCTTTTACTTCAATATGAAGCTTCCACTTTATATTAAATAAAATTATGTTTGTTTATTAGTTGCTATCATGAAATTTTTAGTATAAGATGGCAAACATTTTGGAAGTCTTAGGGAAGACCTTCAATTCTAGGGACCAATGTGGACTTATCTAATACAAAATATTGTATAAAAAGGTTAATCATTTCTGCTGTTTGACTGAACCATTTAGCAGGAATTAGCTAGCAGCTTCCAACTATATATATAGATAATCCCTATATACTAATAATTAATCATCTGAGCTTTGGACAACGGATATTCTTTATCCTTTCAAGTATCCTAAAGGATGCCTATGAACTCAAAACAACTACTCTAATTTAAAATCATATAATTAACTGTATAATTCCCGCCTGTCACTTCTATTCTTGGAGCTTTGTACGCGATAAAAAATGAAATTAGACAGTCAATAAAGATTAGCCACATGGAATCGAGTCAAAGGTAATTTGATTGTAGCTGGTCTAATTGATAACAATAGAAATTAAATCAATGATCGGTTATGTTCAATTCAAACCGTTTTTATATTATGCTTTTAATTTTAGTTATTATAAATATATTTTAATATTTTTATGATATTTAAAGCTTTGAATCTTATTTATGATTGACTTAATTGAATCAAATCGATCAAGCCAATAGAATTAAAAATTAATCAATTGATCAATTCATTTATTGATCTAGTTTTAAAAATATTACCTAAGATTGAAGACTTGTTAAAACTAGAGCTTCAAGAGTAACCACCTCAACATCGACCAAGTGTAAGGATCATGTCGATCTTATAAGACTATACAAGTAGTGTTGTGTGGATTTGATATAGTCATCTCTCAATTTCCTACAATCAAAGAAATAGTTCTTATTATTTAATTCATTATACTAAAAAGTCATTTTGTAAAAAATCAATGTAACCTTTTCTTTTAGTTTCTTACTAATTATTCATTTTCTCTATACCTTACTGCAAGTCTCTATCTATTAATAAGCAAAAAATCTCTCGATTTCTCATACACTATACCTAATAGTCACAAAATAATTGAATGTCTTATGAACGAGTAAATGTCATATGAACGAGTAGTTTCTTAGTGAATATGAATGATGGTGTCATTTTAGTGATCCGCCACTCAATCAATCTCACTGATGACAGAGTCAAAATAACAGACACTCTTGTATTTATTCTGGATAACATTTGCAATATCATGGACACATTAAACTTTCGTGTGTGTGTGTGTCTATATATATATATATATATATATATATATATATATATATATAGTGTCGCGCGCACACACATATGCAAGATTATAAAAAAACAATATATATTTATGTGATAAGTAATATATATTGAATAATACTACTCATAGACTAATGAGTATATCCATAAAATTATATTTGCAAATACATTCAGTTGTGTTATTTGTTCTCTTAGAGAATCTATACATAACAACATAATAAACAAAAATATGTATTATTGATAGATTAACAATATCCTATTTCTGGAATTTACAAGATAAACTCTCAAGTTATTTGCTAGAATTTCAGGTTCAGCAGATTTTTCAATCGAAATCTCGGTAGATTTTTCTTTATAACTGGACTAGACTCTTTTAAAAAATAATATTAAAATAGTTTGTAGATATTTTTCATTCTTTAATATATTTGATTTTACCGATAAATTTTCTTTATCTTTTCCAAATATATATTTGGTGAAAATACTTCTTAGATCACCTCACATAGATTTAATAGCTTTAAATATTCCACAAACTATACTTTCATCATATCTATCTTTTAAAATGCCTACTATAATTTTATACTTAATT